>CAJJDN010000016.1:544462-612112 GCA_905182985.1 Paramecium sonneborni | reverse complement strand
GATTAATCTTTATAATGTGGTAATTAAGGTGTTTTAAGATCAAATATATATGGATCCATTATTTTGATCATTGTATCAAAAAGTAATGTATTAGAAGACAAGTTATATTGAATATTATAAGTTTAATAGATTGCCATAGCTTCAATTAGTTGTTTTAAGTTATATACAAGTTCTTGATTAGTAAAATGTTGAGAAGCAATTCTTCTTCTTCTAATTTCATTTGATAAGTCAATTTCACAAAATTCAGTATAGATTTTGATAGTGTTATTAGAATTACAAAAGATTCCTGAATCATCTTTCTAAACACCTTAAATTTTAAGAAATATAGGTTATTTCATATTCTTTTCTTTGAGTCTAATAAAATTAGTAAGTGTGTTGACTTGTTCATCTGTTAACTATATTTTTCTCTCTAAAATTCCTCCAGGGTAATGAGTTCCTAATTTGGTTTACTTGAGTGGTTAACCCAACACCATTGATGATTGTGAGGTTCCCATAATTAATATGTTTCAGTTAAATTTAATAAATGAACAAAGCTAGACGACACAGTTTCAATGAAGGGGATGGTTTAAAACTAAAGAGACTCAATGTTCTATATCCAAATACTTTTGTTAAACAACATCAGTTAGATAAGATAAGAGAGCATGAAAGAAAAAAGATGGAAAGACTTGCTCTTTAACTTAGAAAGTAATTTACAATATCCTCCAAATAGAAAGAATACAATCTTATCTTCATGTTAGAAATAACTAGAAGTTAACTTTAGACCTTGTTAACGATAATTGATACTCCATAATCATGAAATTAAAATCTAATCACTTTCATCAAAACACACTTCCTATGAAGGAATTAAATAAATATTTTAGCGAAAGCAATTTGTAGAATCTAAATACAAAGTTGATAAATTAATAACAAGCCCTTTGTCAAATGCTGAAAAAGAAAATCTATGCAATATTTACAATTTAAGGCCTAATAAAGTTATAAATAAATTAATTGATAGTGAAATTTAGAGAAAGAGTATTGTATAATAATTTAAGATGCTCTCTAAAATTGGAAAATCCAATTCAACTCATCACAGTGTGAAATCTATTTTAATATGAATTTTTAAATTTACTTCACTTTCTTTACACGTCTTTAATAATGTTTAATAATGTATTATTTTTTCTTTCATTTTAAAAAATAATTATTAGGATATTAGCAAATATTTTAATGAATTTTATTGATTAAGAAGAATACAATATACCCTTAGATTGTGAAGATCTTTTCTTTCAATTCAATTTTTTAGATAATCTTCCAACACCAACACCAGAACTTAGTAAATCAACATAAGAAAATCTATAATAAAAATTAAAAGATGAAAGAAAATCAAGGATACTTAAAAAAAGAATTGAAAAAAAATTAAAAATTAAAACAGATGTAGTATAACCTATGTCAAAAGAGGAGTTAAGAAAATTACGAAATAGAAATTCAGCTTAGTTATCAAGAGATAAGAAAAAAATAATATTTAATAATCTAATTTAAGAAAATAAGAATTTTACAGATATACTTAAGAAGAAAGACGAATAGATTGAATTATTACGAGAAGAAAACAAACATTTAAGATTAAGAATTGAATATTTAGAACAAATCAAGTAAATTTTTTTTTCTATAATTTTTAGATAAAATTACAATTCTGTATCTGAAGAAGGAGAATAAATATCTAGAGCTAATATAATCACTAAATCGAAAATGATGAATTATGGATTAATTTCTCTTTTAGCTATAACATGTATTTTTTCAATAATTACAAATGATTTTGAATACAATCCTAAACCTATTTCTTTATCCTAAATATCAAATTAAAGGTATGATTTTTTGGCTCCAAAATAATATTAAAGAAATCAAACTTCTTTATTTACTGATGAATCTAATTTATTTTAAATTCCTTCTCAATCCTTTTAAAATTAAACACTATTTTATAATTGTACAGGGAAAGAAAAAGAATGCCAAAACTTTTTAAATATAGTAAAAGCAGAAAATGCTGATAATATTTATTTTGTAAATGATGAAACTGATCATTTGCCAGCGAATTAAGATCATACCTTTTAAATTGGAGAAGATATTTATTTAATGAAAATAAAACAAGATGATGAAGACAATTTTGTAATATTTAGGTCAAGATGCTAAATAACAGAGAATAATTCATTAGCTTTTGAAAGAAATATCTATGAAGCATATAACAACAGTTTATAGTATTGATTTACTTTCTTATTTTAAATTAAATTTTGTTAATTCTATTAAAATAAATAAATAAATAAATCAATGAGCTTGGAAGAAGATCATAGAGATCATAAGGAAAACCCAAAAAAACGTTTACCTCTCAAAATAAAATGTGAAGATCTTAATCATTAAAATGAACTGGTTGAATACATATTTCTAAAAGAAAAGATTAATTAGAGAACAAGACTTCTTTGTAGAAAGTGTGTTGAAACAAAGTTTAGTTAATAGACAAACGAAATTGCTTTAATAGCAGATGTAAAATTTACTATATACACCATTATTATAGATCTTAGAAGATCCTTATAGTGTTTTAAAATTTACAAATTATTAAGGAAATGTTAATTAAGACCTGTGTGATTTTATATATTCTTATGACTTTAAATTTAATGAAGATGCTATCATTTCTGTAAAATATAAATTAATAGAAATAGTAAATAGATGTTATAAGATAAAGTTTTCTATATTAGTTGACTAAATTGGAAAGAAAGTTGGTAGAAAGCTTTTAATCATTTAAAGAGGCTGAAAGTTCATTAGATGTTCTTAAAAGTAAATTTGAACAAGTACAAACTCATAATTAAATTAGTACTTCGACAATAAAGATCTTATAAAAAGTTTAGATGATGCAGAAAAAAAATTTGATAGTTTTACTCCAAAAGATAAACAAATTTTAAGATAGGGGGTAAATGAATATGTTAAAAAATTGCATTTTTATGATTAAAAAGAAAATCATGAAAAATTTTAACCTCTTTTTGATTCTGTAAAAGCCAATAAACAAATTTTTGGGAATAAGGAAAAATAATTTAGGTAATTATAAAAAATAAATTGATTAGACTTTTTAAGTTTAAATTAGACTAAGGATTGGAAATGTTATAAAGAGAAATTTAAAATATGGAATAAACTTTCAGTACACAAAAATTTAGTTCTTCTGAATTAAGTACAATTTATATGGATTAATTGCTTGAAAAAATAAATCCTGATTTTAAGTTACATAATATTATATAGGATAAAATATAGAAAATATATAATTCAAGATATGATGGATTGGATTCTTAGAATGTTTATGAAAAAATAATTTAATTGGGTAGATTAGACATGTAGACATTACTATTTATATTTTAAACATCTTCTTTTTAAACATTTGGAGTATGGGTGGATAAAAATTCATCATTAATATTTCATTAAGGTAAATAATAGGAATTTCAAATAAAAAATAATGTATAACCTCTTAAAATGAATTATGATATGAAGAATCCTGAAAGATTAATGACATTTGGAAGGGATGACATTATAATATTATCATCATTTGTAGGTTGTATCTCTAAATTGGGAGAAGGGTTTAGTGTAACTGATGCTTAAGAAATAGGAGATAAAGAAACTTATTTGGCAAATTAAAAGTATTTTAATATAGTAAAAATGGAAATCTTTTAAGTTTAAAAATGAAATATTCAATAACAAACATAAATATATATATAATGTCTTTTTCATTCATCAGCAACAACTGAATAAATTGATGGAGCTCTTGAATTGATATTTTGTTCATTCTTTCTAAAGTATACAATGAATCCAATAAATGCTAAACTAAATAGAAGTCCAAATGTTAATGTTATATAAAATATGATATCTTTATGTTTTTAAAGATCTTTAACATCTTGAAAATGTTCTATCATTTGATCTTCATTGAAATCATATGTGATAGTTCTTTTAAGTAAAGGAACAATTAGTTCATCATTTAAAGGTTCTTATTTTAATGGACTTGTTTTATCAATTTATAACCAATAGATATAAGTTTTAGTGAATGAAACAACTTTACCGGTAATTTCTTCAATAGTATAATATGATTCAGGAACATTAAGAATGTATTAATTGCAAGATTATCCATTAATAAGAACACATTCATTAAGAGGTTATCTACCTATTGTCATAAATATAGGTAGATCTGTATATGGTTAAAGGGAAATTGTTTAATCTTCTAATTTGTATTTAATTACATCATAACCTTTATAAGTTGTAGTTTCTACATATTTTAATGTGATATTCCTATGTATATCAAAATCAAATAATTGTAATTCTTTTTAGAAATTAGCAATTAAATCAGGCTTGAATGCATAACCATAACTACCATAAACATTACTATCTTTTCCATAAGGATAATTGTAATATTAAGTTTAATATTCTGTTTAAGGATTATAATAAAGGATTCTTTTTCTTTTTATTTTAGATTCATCTAAAGTTCTCATAACTTATCCAACATTATCAACATCTTTTATACCAGTATCCATTTAATAAAAATCATACATAGTAGCAAATTTCATAAATTCTTAATTGTTTTATTCCAAAAGATGTGCTCCATTATCTCTAAAATTATTACCTTCATAAACTGGTTCAAATGATGATATTTTATCAGTGTAAATATTATCATAATCAAATAAATATTTTTATTACTATGTTTTTATCATATGACCTCCATACCAATAATTAGTTAAACAATGTTTCAAATACTTAATCAACCATTTTAATTATTCTTCTTATAATGGGAATTTTTCATTCAACTTTTTTGTACTATTAAAATGATTCTCATATAAGTTTCTTAAAGAATAGTATCCAAATATTCCTCCCATGTCAAAATGAAATAGTTTTTACTATATCTTTTCATTTATTTTTTCACCACTAAATGAATAAAATTCATAATGGACAAAAGGTTTATCAGAATATATATCCCAATTTGCTATTGTTATTGTTTCATCTTCGGGTTTAAACGCTAATTATGTTGGATAACTTTTAGTTACTGAACTATTTCCCCATTACTTATACCATAATTCTTCTGCTTAACATATTTAATATGTGCATTTATAATATTTTGATATTGCCAAATGAAATTCATTCAAAGCTTTTGAAAAATCTGACAAACCATCTGATAAATAATCCCATAAAACATCCTCATTAGCTTTTAAATCTTTTTACAAGGTTTTAAATGAATCTGATCCTTTCTTCTCAAATGCAGCATTTACCCAAATTAATGCATTTTTTGCATTTAAAGTAAAATCATATTTACTTCCACATGCATCTACAAATGGAATAAAATAGTCATCTTCACAATCGATTGTTTTAAATTTATAAAACAATGCTTTTGCGTATAACCCATCTCTTAACATAATACCAGCTTCATATATCATTTTGCTCATGAATCTCCATGTTTAAAATGCATATGTATCTTCGATATTATTTATATAATCATATTGAGTATTAAGATATTTTATCAAATTTTTAGATTTTGTGAAATTTGTTAAATTATCAGTTGGCCAACTTAATTTATTTGAAACTCTTTCAAGATGATCTCTGTTATCCCATATATACTACATTGTGTTGAAACCTAAAAGATTAGGCATTTATTCAAAGTTTTCACTAATGATATTTTTCACATCATCATATTAATATTCAGATCCACTTAAATAGAATTCATAATTTTCAGGGATTGAATCATTAAATTTAGCATAACTTCCATTCCCAAAAGTAACTGGTGGAACAAAGTCTTTAGTTGTTAAACCCCCAAATGACCATTAAATCATTCCTAATTCCCATAAAGTACATTCATTTTTATTTTAACAAGTTCCTTTTTTTGTTCCTTAAACACCAGTAGAAACTGAATTGATGATAAGTTTCTTGAGTTTATTGATTGTTGATCCTTTCCCTATAAGTTAATTCATTTATTCATCTGATAGAGAAAAGTATAATTATAATTTAGAATCTCCTCCATTAAAATAAGCTCTAACCCATTTAGAGAAACTTGTTTCAGATTTCCATCCATATAGTTCATCATCCCATAATTTAACTTATGTCTCTTAACTAAGATTATTATTCTACATTACTTGATTTTTGCTGGAGTGAATATAGTTTCATAAACTAATTACTAATCACTTGTATAGAAATCATACATGATGTGAGCAAAATAATAATTTATGAAATCTTAAGACAATCCTCTAAAGATCATATTTAGATATCTGGGTAACTTAGCGAAAGCCGGCTAATTTAAACTTTTGTAAAAATATTAGATTGCTGCAATATTCAGATGTGTAATATCACTTGTCTTATCTGATATTTTCTCAAACTTAAATTTAGGCAAGAATTTGATGAATCCTAATGACTATAGATATTATAAATTGAATTACTGAAGGAACATAAGTTCTATTTGACAATTCAGATACATAGGAATATTATGATGATTCATTCGCTGTAGCAAACATGATTCCTGATTGATGAGTAAAAAATTGAAAGTTATTAATTTCCTTTACATCTTTAAAACCAGGAGTAGCACCCCAAGACAATGCATTAGCACTTAATATCGATAAAATATTTACTCTGTCAAAACAGCCTTTTTATGAATTAATGCTTCCTTGTCTTAATCATATTTTGTTAAGAAAATTCCCATAGAAGTGAAGGATAGTATTATTCCCATTGATATGAACCCAAAAATTGCCCAAAAAGTTGCCTTTTCCATATTTAAAATAATATTATTAAATTATGGATACGAAGTATTCATACATAAATACTACTTTTTGATAATATTCTTAAATTCTTATAATAATATTCCATATCATATTGAAGTTAATTATTATTTATTATAGTTCATTTGTCTTATTCTATCTTTTTCTACATATTAAAAAACAATAATAAATATAATTTATCTGTTAATAAAATGAAATTACGATCAATAAGCACAATAGATCATCCAAAAGAATTCTTATTTCCAATTGAACCAGATCTTTCAGCATCAATGACTGTGAAGAATTCTAAGATTTACTAAATCTACTAAAAAAATAAATAAGCTACTCCCAATAGAAATCCTTTATAATCTTAATTCAATTTTACTAATACTTCTAAATTAGAAAATACAACATAAATATCTCCATTTAGATTATATCCAGAGAAGACAGAATTGTTAAATTTATCTTCTAAACGATCTTTGACACCTTCCTCAAATCCTCAACAAATTAAAATAAAAGGACTTCCTGAAAAATTTAATGAAATTTAACTTAAAAGATGTTTGAGACAATAAGGAGTAGGAATGGTTTATTGTAGATAAAATTACAATAAAATTAATAATAAAGGTGATGGAACAGGAGAGATTATGCTTGAAGATATAAAAAATCTAAATCATGTTAAAAAGAGACTTAAGACATTTGGATTAGAATTAGAAAATGAAGGAATATAACATGGAGTTAAACATATAATATCTGATAAATATGCAAGAATCTTATAGACTGAAAGAAATAAAACAACCAGAAATCAACATAATTACTTTAGAGCATGATTTTATTATAAAATATATTATAAATTCATCCTCTTCTACTTATAGTTCCATATTATGATTTAGCTCCAACTTATGATTTAGCTCCAATTTATGATTTACCTGCATCTATAACAGATTTATTTAATATTTCTTCTTATTATTATTATACTTAAGGTTTAGTCATATCTTATTAAATTGGTAGTGATGGTTTTAATGGTTTCATTCTAGCTTGAATCAAAAGTTATCTAATTTCATCATGATCCTAAATTGGCATAGAAAACAACAAACTTAAGGCACTTAAAATTGTTATTGGTATAACATATAAATAAGACCTGAACAATAGATGTGTTGGACTACATTCTGATCTAAGATCTACATCAGCCTAATATATTAGAGCTATAAATCATATTCTACATAATTAACCTATTAAACCACTCTAACCTATTATTGTTAACATTAATAAAAATCGAAACAAATTTGGAATTGTTACCTTCTTTGTACAAAACAATCCAATATTTAAAGGTAAACCTATTAAACAACTTATTAATGCTATAAATAGTAAGCCAAATTCAATATTAGATATATCTCTAGAACATAATTGTTATGTAGTATTTGATGTCAATATTAAATATATTGCATAAAATGAATTTGGCAAATTAGTTATTCTAAACGCAAATAAAATTGGAGAAAATAATGTAAATAACACCTATTCATCATTTTATAGTTATACCTCTAGATGGGTTTTCAAATGAAAAAAGAGTATCAATTTCTATGATAATATAACACCTTCACATTCATTTGGTTATGTTGTTACATCTAAATAAGTCTAACCACTCATTATTCCACTCCAACAGATGTTAATTGCATACATCACAAAAAACTCAAGTCTAGTGCATTAAATATATATTTTACCTTGCAAAAGGTTCTTTTAACCATATGAATAAGAGTGATATTAAATTTAAAATTAATAATACTATATCACCTTTGTAACTTAAAGATATTAATTTAATTCCCTCATCTTATAAACAATATTTGACTTACTTGAACAAACTTAATTTGTCTAACTTATTATAATAGGTAACAAATTAGAAAAAACAGTTAAATAGAATTGCATTCTAGCAAACTAAAAGAAAACATTAACTGCTTTTGTTTTTGGAATGTTTATGTCAGTTTCCATTGTTAATATTCAAAATATTTATAATTTATTTATTAAATAAATAACAACTAAAATTTATCATTATGATTGTAGTGATACTTTTTTAATACTTTCAAATATCTCTTTATTTATTTCTATCTAATATTCAAAGATAGTAAAATTGNTGGTTTCATTCTAGCTTGAATCAAAAGTTATCTAATTTCATCATGATCCTAAATTGGCATAGAAAACAACAAACTTAAGGCACTTAAAATTGTTATTGGTATAACATATAAATAAGACCTGAACAATAGATGTGTTGGACTACATTCTGATCTAAGATCTACATCAGCCTAATATATTAGAGCTATAAATCATATTCTACATAATTAACCTATTAAACCACTCTAACCTATTATTGTTAACATTAATAAAAATCGAAACAAATTTGGAATTGTTACCTTCTTTGTACAAAACAATCCAATATTTAAAGGTAAACCTATTAAACAACTTATTAATGCTATAAATAGTAAGCCAAATTCAATATTAGATATATCTCTAGAACATAATTGTTATGTAGTATTTGATGTCAATATTAAATATATTGCATAAAATGAATTTGGCAAATTAGTTATTCTAAACGCAAATAAAATTGGAGAAAATAATGTAAATAACACCTATTCATCATTTTATAGTTATACCTCTAGATGGGTTTTCAAATGAAAAAAGAGTATCAATTTCTATGATAATATAACACCTTCACATTCATTTGGTTATGTTGTTACATCTAAATAAGTCTAACCACTCATTATTCCACTCCAACAGATGTTAATTGCATACATCACAAAAAACTCAAGTCTAGTGCATTAAATATATATTTTACCTTGCAAAAGGTTCTTTTAACCATATGAATAAGAGTGATATTAAATTTAAAATTAATAATACTATATCACCTTTGTAACTTAAAGATATTAATTTAATTCCCTCATCTTATAAACAATATTTGACTTACTTGAACAAACTTAATTTGTCTAACTTATTATAATAGGTAACAAATTAGAAAAAACAGTTAAATAGAATTGCATTCTAGCAAACTAAAAGAAAACATTAACTGCTTTTGTTTTTGGAATGTTTATGTCAGTTTCCATTGTTAATATTCAAAATATTTATAATTTATTTATTAAATAAATAACAACTAAAATTTATCATTATGATTGTAGTGATACTTTTTTAATACTTTCAAATATCTCTTTATTTATTTCTATCTAATATTCAAAGATAGTAAAATTGTACAGCATTTCTTTCTCACTTATTTTTTATAATTAAAAAGTATAAATAGCAAAAATACATATTTAGCAATCGATAATACAATAGATTTAATATTTATTATTACTCATTTTCCTGCTTATTAAAATAAGATCATAATTAATATTAATTTCATAGTGTTACATTAAATTAGTAACCTAAAACTGTTGCTTTTATTTACTTATTCACTTTGGCCTGTAAAAGAATCAGAGATTTAAATCTTTTTTTCATTTAGACTTAAAACTAAACTTATCCAACTATAATTTGTAAATTGATGGTAAATATAACATAACTTTGAGTTTATTTTAAGTAGCCATTTATGTAAATAAATTTACTAATTTATTAATAATATATTTTTATTTATTATTTTGCTATTTTTATTATTATTTTTAAAGATTGACTATTTAATTCTGAAATTCATCCTAATTAAAAGAATCTATATAAAACCCATATCAATTTTTGGTAATTCTTTAATTGATGCTAGATTTATTATGTAATAATTAAAAATATAGTAAAATTTTGTTATCAATTTATTAGGCATATCTACATCTTGATATATTTTGTAAAAATAATAATGTTGAGTAGCTTTGTACTTTTCTATTTTTATAAACATGTCTAAATAATTTAGAATAGAATAATGAATGAGAATAAGGATTAATTTTCAATAAATCTGATAAAATCGAAAATCAATCAAAAATCAAAAGTGACTTCATATATTCTGTTTATTTATCATACTGAGATTTCTATAATTAATGGATAGTATTTAAAGTATTTTATTTATTTATTTATTTATTGTAAATGTTCTTTTATAGTAAGATTTGTAATATAAATATATTATTATTAATTTCTATGAGTAAAGCATTGCAATATAATACGATATCAAAAGGAGATTATCTTACTTAAAAGAGTATACCTAATTCAGCTCCAATGTTGAGACCCTAATCTGAATTGGTTAAATAATCTCAAGTTTCACCTCCAGTTCAAGCTCCAACAGATGTTATAGCAAGTTAACCAATATATAAAGAAAAATAAGAAAAACCTTAAAAAGATACTCCATTTGAAAGAAATATATTTCCATAAAGTGAAATTCCTTAATAAATAGTACCTATTAAAAGTAATATTATAAATACTTAACAACTAATTCAAAGTTAATCTAATATTCCCCAATAGTAATAACAATCTAATGTATCAAATTAAAATTAGATTCAAATTTTACAATAACTGAAAGGTTTATAATTAGAAAATTAAGAATTGAGAGCATAATTGATAAATTAAACTAGGGAAATAATGAATGCTGGAGCATTAAAGAATGAAAATTCTGCTCTTAGAGATAGAGCTGATGAATTAAAAGTTATTGCAGATCATGTAAGAGAAGCTGATTCTTAAAACTAAGTTATGAAACGATAAGTCACAGAATTATAAACTTAATTAAGTTAACTTAAAGCATAAAACGGTGAATTATAAAAAGTTGCTGATGAAGTAGAATAAGTCAGAAAAGAAATAGCTACTTATAAAGCTTTTGAAATGTAGTATAAGGAATTATTAAGATAAACTTTATAATTAAAATCAGATCATGATGCATTAAATAAATAATTTAATAAATTGTTGAGTGTTTAAGATGAAAATAAAAGAGTAAGTTAATAATATGATTAATAAGTATCAGAAAATGAATAACTTAAAAAATAATTAGATCAAAAAGAAAAAGATAACTAATTATTACTTAATGATAATATAAGTATGAAATAATTATTAGATTAATTAAACTTTGATCATAAAAGTTTAAGATCTTAATTTGCTAAATTATAATAGTAACATTAATCATAATATGAAGAAGATTAAAAATTGAAAGATAAAATTTCTTAATTAGAATTAGAAATAGTTTAATTAAGATCTAGAAATGATGGATTATAAAAATTTGTTACTGCAGTTGATACTAGAGAATAAGAAATAGGAACTCTTAAATATCATTTAGGAATGTGTGAAAATAATATGAAAATTGTTTAATAAAATTATGATGCTTCTCTTAAGAAACTTGAATTGTAAAGGAAAGATATTGAATAATTACTTACTGACAACAATTTATTGAAAGGATAGTTAGAGCATTTAACTTTATAGAATCGATAATTAAATGAATGTAATTTTTTTTATTCTTATAAAAATAGTACAATGGAAAAATAAGGAACAGGACCATTAAACAAAATAATTAAATGAAGAAAATAAAAGATTGAATAATCTTATACTGGTTAAAAATAATGAATGTAATTAATATAAAAATGATGCATCAAGATTTCATTCTCAATTAATGAATTTGTAGAATACAGAAAATTTAAATAAAAGGATGAATGACTAAATATAATAAATGGATCAAGACATAAAATTTTTAAGGAAGATGAATTAAGATTAATAAATATAAATTAAGCAGCTGGAAGAGTTCAGATATAATACTATTTATAATATAAAGCAACAAGATTTTGGTAGTAAATAAAATCTTTATTGATTGTATATTAATTTAAACATTATATTTAAATTAATATTAAATAAAACATTAAATGAATATATGCTTTATAATTCACCTAATAATATAAACACAGATGAAAAGATAATATTAACCTTTGATTACTTAGATTGATTTCAACTATATTTCATAGGCGATAAATAAATCATCAAGAATTTGATTCATCAAATTATTTCTTTTAGAATACTGATAATTTATTTTAATAATATCAAATTATTGCTGAAATCATGTGAAACTAAATTAATTAGACCTTAAAGTGTTTGAAAAGTTTCCAATATTAGCAATAAATATTAATTTTTAAACCAGCTAACAAAAATACCAATAATTGAAAATAAAGCTTATATTAAGATTCCTTTAAACTTTTATATGCTTTCTATAATGATGCTTTATAATCAAATCTGAATGTTAGAAACACAAATTAGGCAAGTAAAATTACTATTATTAAATGGCTGAAATCAAAACTAAACCTTTGTTGATTGAAAATATTTTTTGGTTCATATTATTTGTTATTTATTCTTTGATATTTTATATTCATTGATTCATTTCATATAGATAAATCTACTTTAATTAAATCCTAGTTATTTTTGTAATTCAATAAATGAATAGGAAATTTAAGAGTAATATAAATTACTCATCAGTTAGAATTTTTATAATTTATAATTCCACTTAATGACTTTTTAAGAATTTTAATTTAGTTTAAAATAAAGTAATTATTAATAATTTTTTCGATAGACTTTTGATCTTGATTATTATCAAAAATCTAATAAAATTTAGGAACTTTATGATTGTTGTTATCATAATTAAAAATTTTGATTTTGTAGTTAAAAAGTGTTAAATGTAATCAAATCAATCCACAAAAATATTGAGAAAATAATTGGATTAATAAATATTTTGATTCTTGATTTAATAATTGATTTGAAGAGTGAATAGAGAATTGGTATTTTAATATTTATATTTATTTATCTTTTTATATTTGATAACACTTATCAAATGAATAATTGAAATTCAATTTTGTTATGTGATTATAATATTAATTTTTTTGAATTTCAAATGTCAGGTATCACTACATATCTATAATAGAGGAATCACAATATTCTGAACATCCAGGTGGGTGGGTTGAATGGTTTTGTCAATTACCATAAAACTAATACTTAACTGAAGTGGATTCCGAATTCATTCAAGATCCAAATAATTATGGTCACCTAATTAAATAATTTAATCTCTTTTAATAAGCTTTATAAATGATATTGTCCTCAGAATAGCCAGATACCTTGGATTTAGAAAATGAAAAGTATTTTATATATATATATTAATAGATTCCTTGAATTATACACAGAAGCCAGTGATATTTATGGATTATTACATTAAGCTTTTATTTAAACACCAAAAGGTTTAGCAATAATGAGAGAGCGATTTTTAAATGGCCGATTTGGTCATTGTCCAAGAGTCCTTTGTGAAAAACAAAATACAATTCCTATTGGTTTAAGTGAAAGTCTTAAAACTAGCAGAATTAAAGTATATTGTCCAAGATGTAAAGAAGCATATGCACCACGTAAAAGTTAAGCTGACTTTGATGGAGCATATTTTGGTCGCAGTTTCCCTATGTTGCTCTTATTGGTATTAATATTCATATTATCATTAGACATATCCAGATATCCATCCTAAATATACTATTTAATTAGGCACTGAGTTATTTACACCTTTCTAACCAACTCTTTTTGGATTCAAAGTAAGAGATGAAAGTTAGATCTAATAAACTTCTCCATAGTTATAATAATCATAATTATAATCTTAGTAATAATAATAAATTATTACTGAACAAACTAACGGAATTATTGAAAAAGAAAACCATCATCAATAAGAAAAATAAAATGCTGAATAAGAATCTAAACAATCAAAAAAGAAAAAGAAAAATAAAAATAAATGAATATTTGAATTTATTTCATTATAGATATAATTATTTTGATATATTCTTTATTTAAAAATTATTATCATTATTATAAACAAAATATACTCTGTATTTTATATGCATTTATTTTTCACTTTGTAACACAATTAATATTTTTTAGAAAATAAAATGATCTTTATTTTCAATTAATTAATTATTAGAATATTTGATATATATTAATAGTTAAGATACAAGATAGGATGACATTAAGTAAAAATGTAAAAATAAAATAAAATTTATAATAATTTCGAAATAATGGATGATATACATAATTATCAAGGTTTATCTCCTAATTTGTTATTTGCCAATTTATCCCAACACTTAAATATATATAGATGAATAAATTACATGGTAATAGTCATGATCAAGATTTACTTAATCATCCATAACAAATGAGCATGTCTTAAACATGTATGTGCTTTCAAACATAAATGCCAAATTTTCATAAGGATATCTAATAGGCTAAAGAATAAATTAGATGATATACTTGTAAGTCAATATTGGACCATTTAGTAAATGATTCATGATCAGGTCCATGCCCTTATAAAATACTATGTAATGAACCATATCCTGGTTAGAAGCCCTCTTCTTTGGCATCATATGCACCAGAAATATTTCCCATATATTCACTCATTACATTTCTATGGTAATAAGGTGGTCTAAAAGTATGTTCAGCAACCATCCATCTTGGTGGAAATATAGCAAAATCACAAACTGCAACTCTTTGATAAATATATAAATTAATACCCTGGCTCATCAGTTTAACATGTTATTACTGTAAATATAGATGGATCAGGATGATCATATGTAACAGTTCCCATTGCATTAAAAAGATCTAAATTATATTTATAAGGATAATAGTTTCCATGCCATCCTACGACATCATAAGGAGATCCTTTCTTTGTACATTTGTAGAATTTTCCTAGATATTTATTGATAATTTAGAATTCTTCTTCAGTATTTTCATAAAATGCAACAGGAACCAAGAAATCTCTAGGGTTTGCTAAACCATTAGCTCCAATAGGTCCCAAATCTGGGATTTTAAAATGACCTTTGAATACTTCACATATATATCCTCTAATTGGCTTAGTCATTTCTACACTAAACTTAATTCCTCGAGGAATGACACATATTTCTCTTGGTTTCACAGTCAATTTACCCATTTCTGTTGTAATTAACATTTCTCCTTCCCAAGGTACTAATTTAAATATATTTATATACCTATAAGGAAATCTCCATCGCTATTAAACATACTAGAGTTAGTCATACTCTTATTGGCAGCGTATAAATAAATGGCAATTCCTTATTTAATAGATGGATCACCTGCTCCACAAACAGTAACTAAACCTTCTGCAAATGTTGTAGGTTTTTCAGGTAATGGTAATCGTTTCCATCTAATAATTATAAATTTGATATTTACCTTAATTGATTAGGAGTGATGGTTAATCCATGATCATTCATAAAATCGTTTTTTACATATTTTCCAAATTCTGGAGCATCTACAAACGGACTATGAGCAGCACTTGGTCTAATTTTATATAGCCAAGTCTTTTGATTACTAGCTCTAGGCAAAGTAAAGGCTGTGCCCGAAAATTATTCAGCTATCAAATTGTAAGCACATTTTTGAGGACTATTCTATCCTTTTGGGACTGCTCCCTTTAATGCTTCGGTTTCTACATGATTACCAAATCCAATGGCATATTCCAAGTTTTCATAATTACGCTGTGTATCCATTATAAGATATTTAATTAAATTTATAAAACAATTACGTATTATCAATTTGCTTATATTTCACATGACATACTATTTTTAGTATTTTTATTTAATTATCTCTCTCATCATTATTCTTTTTACAACTCCTAATTTATTATAACAAATCAATTTAATTCATTACTAATCCTCTTGCTTTATTAGAATTTTTTATGATTTATTTATATGCAAAAAATATATAAATATAAAATAATTTACTTCATTTTGTTTAAATGCTTTATAATTGATTTTAAGAGTTAATTAAAAATTACCTGTAAGTATACTTTAAATTATTACTTTATAGATTTACAAATCTTTCTTATATCTTATCCTTATACTATTTTGAATGTCTCTTATCTTTTAGATAGAGTTAAAACAAAATGCTAATCATCTTTCATTTACAAATCTGTTATTTCATTAGCCTTATAAATGAATCTTTTTGCTGTTGTTTCTAACTCTAATATATACTCATTATAAATATTTTGTCTAAGTATAAAAACACAATTAATCTCAAGCAATTGATTCTTCAAAATTAATCTATGTTACAAGAATTTCCCTCTTATTTCTTCCAACTCAAATATGTTTAATTTTTATTGCTCAATTATATTTTCTAAATTCTGCATTTCAGCCTCCTTCTACAATAGTATTGATTCAAGATTCTATATTTTTATTTTCAAATCTGTATTTATTTATGATTAATCTATTATTTTGTTATATAAATCTTCTTCAATATCTTAAATGTTTTTTTTTAATTGCTTATTCAACAGATTAGCTTCTTCTAACTCTTTACTAAGTTTACCCATTATAACTTCTTTATTCATTAATTCTTTTTGTAAATTGTTTTATTCATTTTATAAAATACTTTATTAAGCTTAAAAATTATTTTACATAATTTTTATTTCTCTAATATATACCAAATTATTTACTATTGTAATTGTTTATTTAATTTTATCATATTTTGTAATTACTAATCTGTTGTTCCCTCCACTCCATCATTTTGTGTATAAAAATTGCTTGAAGATTTTATTCTAACAGGAGTTGTTTCTATATTTCCTTCCAAAATAGATATTCTTTATTTTTATTCTTCAACTAATTCAATTAATGATTATTCCTAATCAATTTCAGAATATTTTTACATTTTATTATTTTTCTTTAAGTACCTTATTTAATTCAATTGATAAAGATTAATTGGAAATTTCTAATTATTCTTTTTGTACTCTTAACTCAAGCACTGCCTTTTTTAATACTTGAATCTTAGTTTTATCACTTACATTATTACAAGAATCAGAAACACAATCTGATTTTTGAGATTTGAGCATTTTATATATTTTATATTTATAATAATTCAACAATAACATCCTGCAATATAAATGTCTAAAGATGATACTGTCTTACAAACGCAATTTCTATCTGCACATTCTTCTCTACCTATTTAAATTAAATATTCTGAAATGCATTCCTAAGAAGCATAAGATTTAGGAGTGCTACAATAATCATTTCCTAATTTTGTTGGTTCCTTACAAGTTTATGGACATGTGATATCGTTGTGACACTAAACTGAATTTAAACACATGTTATTTAAAGAGCAAAGAGCCAACTTTTATACAGCTAATGAATTTGAACTGAATAGACATGCTTCAAGGCAATTCTCTTATCCAGATGAACATTCTAAAACTTTTAATAAACTATATACTTTCTTCACATGTTTTTAAAGTTCCCTGACAAGCATTATCATTTTAGCAACTTTGATAAGGAATAGCACAAACAGCCTTTGAACATGCATGATAATACTTAAAGTTATTGGCAACAACATATGCTGTCATCAATGACAAAATTATTAACTTATTCATTTCAATTTTATTATATAATTATATTTAATAATGAAAATAATTGCATATCAAGTAGTATTAATATTAGAGAATTAGAGTTTATTTTTATAAATATAGCATATTCTAAGATTGAACTGAATTTAACATAAAATAGTTCTAAATTTTTAATAAAAAATCTGAAAGTATTTGATAATTGACATTTTATAACCAAATTGTATATATAAAACAAATATACGATACATTTTTATAATGTCTATGTTATGATTAATAAGTAAAAGAAAAAAATATTAAGAAATAGATCATAATTAAAAAGGTTTAAAAATAAGAAATTAGAACTAAATAAAGTTTATTTTATATCAAATATAAATTTATCAAATAAGAATGGACCCCAAATCGACAGCATTCCATCTTTACAAGTAAACATTGATTAGAAAGAATACAAAGCCTATAGGCCAAATATATAGTTATGAATAAAAAGATGTAATTATTTAGTTTTAATCTATGTAGAAAATTGGACAAGGTGCTTATGGTAGCGTATACAAGGCGATTCATAAAGTAAGTAAATAAGTGAGAGCTGTAAAAGTAATCAATAAACTTAATATCAAATACAAAGAAAGACTATTAAGCGAGATAACTATTATGGAGTTATTAGTAAATATATATGATATCATTTAGGATCATCCTAGTATATTAAGATTGTATGAAACATTTGAAGATGCAGAATACTTATACATGGTTTTGGAGTATATATGTATTTAAAATAAAGAATTTGCCAAGGAGGAGATGTGTTTGATAAGGTTCTAGAAAAGGGATGTCTACCAGTAGAAGATGCTTTTAAAATATATATTTAATATATGCGAGCTGTTAACTATTATTAAGGTTTTAAAATTGTTCACAGGTAATATAGACCATAATTAAATAGAGATTTAAAACCAGAAAATTTTTTATTTTAGAAAAAAAATGATTTATCATCCTTAACTTTAATTGATTTTGGAATTGCAAAAAGATGTGTTGATAAATTAAAAACAAAAAGTGGCACAGTAAAATTATTAATAGAAAATAGGCATACTATGTTGCTCCTGAAGTTTTAGATGGATTGTATGATCATAAATGTGATGTCTGGTCTGCTGGTGTTGTTCTTTATGTAATTTTATGCGGTTACCCTCCTTTTTATGGTGAAAATGAAAAGGAAATACTTACAGAGATTAAAACAGGTACATTATAATTTGATGGTATAAATAAATTAATATAAAATAGGCGATGAATGGTAAGGAATATCATAAGAAATAAAAGATTTCATTAAATCTTAAGTCTGTCCAGCTGATAAGAGACTTTTACCAAAGGAATTATTAAACCATAAAGTTATTACTCAATACAATTAAAAATTTGTCTAAGATAATAAATTATTATCTATGCTAACACTAAATTAATGGGTCAAATATCATCCTATAAGAAGACTAGCTCTCTTTTATTTAGCAACACAACTAGATTCAAGTGAGTTAGTGAATTAGAAAAATTGTTTTTTCTTCATAAATACTTCTCAAACTGGATTAATTACTTAATAAGAATTATCAACTTATTTAAAGGTTAATAAGTAAGATGTTCAAAAATTATGGCCTTATATTGATTGTAATAGTAATGGCTTCTTAGATTTTTTTGAATTTGTAGCATTAACACTCACATAGTAAGAATTTTAAAAGTAATTACAATTTATGTTCGATTTCTTAAGTTAGTAAGATAAGGTTATTTCATAAAAGACTATCAAATATATTTTCGATTAAAATGCTAACTTTAATAATAAATGGGATAGTATCTCAGATACAAAAAATCATTTGGCTCTTGTCAATCAACATGAATAATAAATCAATATCAAAAATATCTTAGAGAAAGATATGGATTTTAATGCCTTTAAA
The DNA here is from genome assembly GCA_905182985.1 of Paramecium sonneborni. Classification (NCBI taxonomy): domain Eukaryota; phylum Ciliophora; class Oligohymenophorea; order Peniculida; family Parameciidae; genus Paramecium; species Paramecium sonneborni. Next base: position 592,178 of record CAJJDN010000016.1, on the reverse strand, counting down.
GCTTTAATGTAATGAAATAATCATTCATATTTTAATATAAACATGTATTATTATTTAGATAAGGTATTATTGATGTGATTTGATAAGATTTATCCAATACTATTAATTATTCTCTTATCTATAAGATAGGTGTTTTATTTTGTTGGTAGTTTATGTGTTGATATTTTAATTTTAATTACATTTTCTTATTCTAATCAAAATATCTTAATATAATCAAGATTGAATCATAATCATTTTCAAACTTCAAAATATTTTTAATTAACAAATATATATAAAAATTTTTTAAAAAATCAACTATATGTTAGCGTTATAGAAATTAGACAGTTGGATTAATTTTCATTATCAATTCTCGCTAATTATTTATTTTAAACTTTTTCTAAATCATTTTAGAACCTATCACTATATNATTATAATTTGATGGTATAAATAAATTAATATAAAATAGGCGATGAATGGTAAGGAATATCATAAGAAATAAAAGATTTCATTAAATCTTAAGTCTGTCCAGCTGATAAGAGACTTTTACCAAAGGAATTATTAAACCATAAAGTTATTACTCAATACAATTAAAAATTTGTCTAAGATAATAAATTATTATCTATGCTAACACTAAATTAATGGGTCAAATATCATCCTATAAGAAGACTAGCTCTCTTTTATTTAGCAACACAACTAGATTCAAGTGAGTTAGTGAATTAGAAAAATTGTTTTTTCTTCATAAATACTTCTCAAACTGGATTAATTACTTAATAAGAATTATCAACTTATTTAAAGGTTAATAAGTAAGATGTTCAAAAATTATGGCCTTATATTGATTGTAATAGTAATGGCTTCTTAGATTTTTTTGAATTTGTAGCATTAACACTCACATAGTAAGAATTTTAAAAGTAATTACAATTTATGTTCGATTTCTTAAGTTAGTAAGATAAGGTTATTTCATAAAAGACTATCAAATATATTTTCGATTAAAATGCTAACTTTAATAATAAATGGGATAGTATCTCAGATACAAAAAATCATTTGGCTCTTGTCAATCAACATGAATAATAAATCAATATCAAAAATATCTTAGAGAAAGATATGGATTTTAATGCCTTTAAAGCTTTAATGTAATGAAATAATCATTCATATTTTAATATAAACATGTATTATTATTTAGATAAGGTATTATTGATGTGATTTGATAAGATTTATCCAATACTATTAATTATTCTCTTATCTATAAGATAGGTGTTTTATTTTGTTGGTAGTTTATGTGTTGATATTTTAATTTTAATTACATTTTCTTATTCTAATCAAAATATCTTAATATAATCAAGATTGAATCATAATCATTTTCAAACTTCAAAATATTTTTAATTAACAAATATATATAAAAATTTTTTAAAAAATCAACTATATGTTAGCGTTATAGAAATTAGACAGTTGGATTAATTTTCATTATCAATTCTCGCTAATTATTTATTTTAAACTTTTTCTAAATCATTTTAGAACCTATCACTATATAATTGATATCATTTTAACTATTCCTTAAGGGTAGGCATAAAATTCCGTATGAAGCCTTTTTTTAAATATTTCAAAATATAAATAAATTATTGATTTAGTCATTATGAGCATTCAAAAGATTGACTAACAATGGATCATATAAAATAAAATTATCTTATTATTATTGAAATGAGAAAAAGTTCATTTCCAGATTTGAACGAATCTGAAAAAAGCGAAAGAAGCTAATCTACTTCATCTGAATATAAAGTTGAATTAAGAAAATAAAGAGGATGTCAAACAGCAAATGCTGATGCTAAACGTTACCATAAAATTCCTTTAAAAACGTAAATTTAGTTATTTTAGATGGTATTTGTAAACGGAAAGCGAATAAAATAAGTATCAGAGTATATCTAGTATTTAGGTTGCCAAGTCTTTAGGTATGAACTACTCAAGTGCAAAATCATTGATTCATTATTATAAAAATAATAAAAGACCTATCCCAACAGCAATATCTAGTATATTAAATTAAAAAAAGCATTGTGGGATCAGGAAGACAAAAAATGGAAGCGAGAATATGTTTGTTGTCGTTAAAGTTCAAAAAAACACTATAAAAAAATACAATTTTTATTAATTACTAAAAAAGTAACAAAACATCTAAAATAATTGAAGAATAAAACTATGATTCCAATTATAGATTTTATTAATTAAAAATATTTTTCCATTTCTAATCATCATAAAATAATGTTTAAAAGCACCTAATATTCTTATTATTTATGCAATCCTTTAGACAAGTTGTCCTTTGATTGCTTATTAGATTTATACAAGTTAATGCTAATTTTTCGATGATTCATGAATAACGCTTTTCGTTAAAAGAAAAAATATTATTTTATGATTATATATAAAAAAAATTAAATCTTCAATTAAATTTAAAACAAATGTATGTGACAAAATGAAAAAAAATCTTAATACCCCTTTCTTAACCACCTATAATAGTGTTTTAACTGAAATTTTAAAATGTCCAAAGTTAATTTATTTTAACTAATATAACTATAATTGTTGTAAATAATAACATAAATTGATATTAATTATTTTTGTTATTTTAAAATTGCTTTCTTAAAACTTTCTCTCACATGTAAAACACAGATTAAGAATCTTCTATTAATAATTCAATTGTAAAAGAACCAGCAAATCAAAATTCTGTTATAAAAAAAAAACATATAAAAAAGTCATCAAGACGTATCCACAAAATACCAATAAAAACTTAATAATAGTTGTTCGTTTAAATTTTTTAAGAGGGTAAATAAATCAAAGAAGTAAAAAAAGTTAATTATCACATTAGGTTGCTCAAGATTTAAAATTAAACTATTCGAGTGCTAAATCCTTAATACATTATTATAAAAATAATAAAAGACCTATTCCTGTTTAAGTAGCTGATGTTTTAAATGGAAAGAGGCCATGCCCTTACAAAAGCATCTAAAATTGCTAGAATACATAGAATTAGCTAAAAATAGAAGTTTGGCTAAAGCATTAATTTATCAAAGCTTATAGCTTTTTTGAAACATTAAACAAGCAAGAATTAAGTTTTGCAAATTAATTTCTTTCATGAAATTCAATAATTCTATGATTCCTTTTTTAATTATTTCCATCTTTTAGTTTTGTAAATTGTTCTTTAACTATAAAACTAAAACCTTTCTATTAATTATTAAACAAATTCTATTATTTTATTAAAAAAAATCAAGTATATATATAAAATGTATATGAATATCATAAAGAATTCATAGTACCTCATTTCTACTATTTTTAGTACCAATTATAGAACATGAAAGAATTTGTTTAGATTTTGTATTATATTTATTAAATGGTTCTAATCAAATGGCAGAGCTTGTTAGAATATAAGTTTGGAGTTCTTAACAATCTAATTCTTATCATAAACAAAAATCCAATAAAAGATTACTCTTCAACTCTTCTTTCAATTATATAAAGAATATATTAATAATTATATTGATTGTATTTCATATTTAAATAATTTGAAACAAAAATCTTTGTCATCTTGATTTGTAAAACAAAATTAAAGAACTATTTATAAAAAATAATTATTTTACTTTATATTTGAAATATAAATTTATTTGTCATATTATGTTTCCTTTCTAGTACTCAAAGAATGCATAAAATAATACATAAATAAAAAAAATAATTTTATAAAATAAAATACGAGAGAAATAATATTAATTTTTATTAATATAAAATTCAGTCAAGAAAAAATAGGTTTTATAAATTAATTATGTCGAAAAAAAATAAAGATGGAACAAAAAATATATAAATTTTTACTTGCATAATGGAGTAAGAATGTGATATTGATTAAAGTGAAGTTTGAAAAGATTTCTAATGTGAATTAAATACAATAATTGAAATATTTATTATTACTTATATCAACTTTAATCATATTAGGTTTTCGTTGTCTTCATAGTTTTCCTAAAAGGCTACATGCTTTTTAGTAAATTCACCTAAAGAAAATTGAAATTTAATTGTAAATTATATAGTTTCAGGTTTGGATCAAAATTAAACAAATTCTTTAATCAGGTAGAAAGATGGATAAATACTAGTAAAAGTTAAAAATAACAAGGATGGAAGATTATAGAAACTTTAAAAGATAAAGATAATTATTACATTTGTTTTTAGAGTAAAGATAAGAACCACAAAAGGGTGATTAATGACTTTGATATTAAAAGAGTGGATAAAGAAATAGGCATAATTTAAGTCATTTGAACATATGTCAAAAGAATTACAAGAAAAATAAAAAACTTTTAAAGCATTTATATAAATCAAAATTAAATATCAGACAGAGAGAATGCTCATACAATGATATTAGATTAAACTGAGAAATGAGTTTAATGGTGTGTTATTATTAAAGTTGGAATACTAATAGTAATCAGTTTATCTTAAATCTAAATTGTTTAGAATTATCTCAAAGACAAAGATTAAAGTGAATAAGTGTGATAAATTATAGTATATAGAAAAACATAGTTTTTAAATATTATAATAAAATTTATATATATAATTGTAGTTTTAAGATGATCATAAAAAGGAGTCTATGAAACATTCATAATCCAATGGATTAAGTGCTGTACTATTATAATCTACATATGGATTTGGAGATCCAATTTTAGATTCTTAGAACTCATATTCTTTGATTTATTTATATTCCCCCAAAAATTTATTAGTTTGTGTTTCACTTTTATCTAAAGTTATTATAAGTAATGATACTTTCTTATCTTAACTCTTCATTAATTGCATGTAACATTTAGCCTACTTATTTAAATTTGACTTCAATGTCGACACTTTAATTGTAAACAAACTGATAATATACAATATTTAATACATGATTTAAGTTCTGCATCTAATCTATCAAATAAGAAGAAGTTTCTTGTAATAATTTCATATCTTCTTTTAACTTATTGTTTGTCTCTTTAATATCGATGGCACATTCTTTAAATAAGTTCTATTCTTCCTTAATTTAAATTGCTATTGAGATAGCAAAATATTAAATACTTGGTTCTTCTTATATAGCAGGATTAACAAGATCTTCTTGATTTCTCCTTTTAATAAATTATAACATCGATCTTTAAAAATTAAGAAAAAAGAAATACTTCATCCCTTTTCTAAAACATTTATGCTTAAAAATTTATCCTTCAGTTGATCTAACTTTCTTGAAATTATATAGGTTTAACTGTCTAAAAACTATAATATTAAATGGATTACCTGACAAAACTTGAATAATTACTATGCTTAAAGAAATTTTATAAGACTTATTTTTCCATTTCCTATTGATTATGCACTATAAATGAGGTTCCTTAAGCAGTCCAACTCACTATGTTTGCATGCTTTTGTTCCTAAAAGTTATTCAAAACCAATTACTTCAAGCATTTAATAGGTTTTTAGTATGAAAGTTGGAATAGGAGTTCTAGAGCTCATTAATTGTATTAAATATATTATATTTTTAAGTTAAAATGAATTAAGGGATATTTAAATCATATCAATTTGATAAAATCTATATTAATCACCAGAAATAAATATCTCCCTTATGATTAGGATATTTGATTATTATATTTTATTTTTTATAAATTAATGAAACATTTACTCCTATTTATACTCATCCTATACATTTTATTTTTTGTAGCTGTTGAAAGTAATAATAACTAAATTAATTTTATGTTTAAGCATAGGAATAAGCAAAACCAAAGAAATAAAAAAAGAATAAAAGTATTAGTGAAATGAAAACACCAATAACTGTCAGCGGAAGAGCTTGGGCAAGAAAAAATTGTATGTTTGGTGAAATATTGAGTAAAGGAGGAATAGAAGTAATATAAAATCTAAGAAGTAGGCTAAAAATTTAAAAACGAAAAAATTGGAAGCATAAGTTTTGAAAACTAAATTACTAAAAGTTGGAACATTAAAATCAAAAAAAGAAGGAAGACCACTAGTTATCAATGGTTCAATATCTGTTTATAAAATGAAAACTTAAGAGAAAAAATAGAAAGTGTTATTATAAGAAAGTTTATAAAATTACTATTCTAGTTTAGTGGGAATTGCTGCATCATTTAGACTTTAATGATTAATCAAATAGTAAATGTGAAAACTTAAGAGATGGACATTTTTTTGGAGGATATTGTGAGAATACAAATCAAACATTAAGCAAAAAGTTTAATAGTTTACCATAACATACTCAAATAAAAGTTGAATTAGCATTACACGTATTTGATTAATGGGAATAAGAATAAATTATTATGAGAGCAGATGAATAAATTAGTATTTTTAAATTATAAAGTCTTAGTTTGGAAGAATAAATTTGAAAATACAGTTCATCATAATAATTTTTGTGGAAGTTCGAGATTTGGAGATTAAATTAACATGTATTACTATTATAATATATAGATAGTCCTATAATGAAAATATTTGATCATTCTCATAATGAATTAAATTTGTAATTTTAAGGTTTGACATCAAAAAGTACGTGTGAAGCAAGTTTCGGAATTGATAATTTAGTTATTTATTATAGATGAATGCTGATTTATTATTAATTTTAAATTCAAAATGTCTTAAAGCAGTAAATGTTTCATTTTCATTACCAATAGATATCTCTGTAAATGAGAATGGATGGATAAAATGGTATTGCAATTTGGAAGACCATCACTTTTTTTGTGAAATTGATGAATTTTTTATAGCAGACTAATTTAATTTGTATGGATTGAAATAATTGTTTGATCATTTTGAGTAAAATTAATATATAAATAATTAGAGAAGCCTTATAAATGATTCTATCTCCAAATACACCAACAGATGAAGATTTAGAGGATGATTAGTATTAAATGAAAAAATATAATTAAGATTTTTAGAACTCTATAATGAAGCATCAGAATTATATGGTTTATTGCATGCTAGATTTATTATTACTCCTTAAGGTTTAACTTTAATGAAATCCAAATATTTATAAGGAAGATTTGGTGTATGTCCTAGAGTCTTATGTGAAAGATAAAATGTATTACCAATAGGATTAAGTCATGATTTAAGAACTTCTCGAGTTAAAGTAAAATCTATTGTATATTATTCTAGATATTTTGTCCAAGATGTTAGGATGTATATTCTCCAAAAAAATAAATGAGTGATGTTGATGGTTCTTTTTTTGGTTCTGTTTTCCCTCATATATTTTTATCTGTATTTTCGGAATTACACCCAACATAACCAGCAAATGAATATGTGTCAAAAATCTTTGGATTTAAAGTTCATAAAAAAAAAGGTTCAAAATTTTAAATTCAATAAAATTAAACTGAAATGTATTATTATGCTGAGGATCATATCAAACGACTTGCATAAGTACAAACTTCATAATAATAATAATCTTAACAATAATAATCTCAGAAAAATGATGAGGAAGCAGAAAAAAAGTAAAAAGAAGCTTTAAATGCTATATAAAAGTTATCAAAATAAAAGCAAAAAAAATGATTTTAATATACTTAATTATTTTCATTGTCCTCTCATTATTATTCTAAAGCTGCTGATTCTATTTCTGCATATGGGACATTTGGAACTTCGCTCTTTCAAACCTTAACAACAAGTCTAACATAAACTCATATGTTTGCATGGTAATATCAATGTATTTACTTTATTACTCAAACAAATAACACAATCTTTATCTTAATCTTTTTATCCACCATAGACATCTCTAACACTAAAGGCTTTACCATTCTTTTGCATTTTAATCTCTAATGTTTATAATGATATTTCGTTTTAATTCAACTTGAAAAAACAGTATTAAAATAATGATTTTTCTTTGGTTTCCTATATCAAATTTGCATTTATACCATTTCTATGATCAAAGGGTATTATCTTTTTGCTTAATCTATATATTCTAAGTCTTCAAGTTTTATTTATCTGATATCAAACTAAAATTTATCGAACTTTTATGCTGAAACAGGTTCAAATTGGTAAGTGCTTTATATAAAAGCATTTATTTTTTAGGTTATAAATTCATTATTAATGATTTCAACAGCTAAAAAATAAATTTTAAGTGTCATTGACTCTAAACATTCGAAAACAAATTCTATTTAATAAGTACTAGCATCAATTTATGTCTTAGATTTTATTTTCTATAAATACCAGTTTAAAGGAATCTTTTTTTATGTAAGTATTGTTTAATTTTGGAATAACTTTTTTGACTTCGACATTATGTTTAAATCTAGCTGGATGTTAATCTTAATTTTATAGATATTATGGAAAATCTTGAACTATTTATTAGGGATTATTTTGATATAAATCTCTAAGTACTTATTAATAATTAGGATCATTGGTTAAATGTTATACGCTCTAGTGATTAGCTGTATTATTATTATTTTGATTATTACCCATATTTATTATAATATATATTACATACATATATGATATCAATCAATAAATTTTTAACATTCTTAAATTTTATCTAATTAATGTTTAATATTACAGAACCATATTAAATTACCTAAAAATTGATCATCTATTTTTTCACCTTATTTCAAACAATCTAAACTTTTAAAAATATTATCACTTATAGAATAATGCCAATCAGATTTAATTCTAGTATTAATATTTTAATCAAAATTCTAATAGTGATATTCAACTTTTATATTATCTTGAATATCTAATTTTTAAGATAAAAAAGGTTAGTATCCATCATTATATTATTCATCATCTTTTTTTTATTCAGTTTTGATTCTTTTTTTTGTTTTTCTTTAAGTATATTCCAGTTTGATATTATCATAATTTGGAAAATTTTTCTTTAATTTCTCGAAGAATTAAAAAAGCTTTTTATTTGCTTAAAAAATGAATTCTTCTACTTTAGTTTCATCTACTGACCATGTTGATTCATCATTCCTTTTAAAAACTACTGCAGACAAACATCCTTTAACAGTACGAATTGCCAATCCTGTAAAATTTTTTCCATTTTATTTTCTTAAAAATGGAAGGTATGGTTCTGTAACACTTATTAAATTACTTAAAGTTGCATTTCCATCTGATAATTGAATTGCTTTAATTAAATGGCCTGTCAATGACATTTAATACAATTCTTCTTTTTCAATAATTTCTTACCATCTATCAATGCTAAAAGCTTTAGCTTACTTAATAATTTAAATAAAATCTAATACTTGCTTAATAATTTCTGAATAATATTTACGTTCATCTTAACGAGGCTAATTTAATCTAATATTGATAAATTAACTTAATAATAAAGGCATGCTCTATTTAAAATACTTATGTTAATGATCACATTGATCTGCCTGCTTTATTATTTTATTAATATACTTCTACTTTAGTTTTTTAATCCATAAGCTCTGTTTATATAATTACCCCCTTTTATATATTAAAATAACGGGGGATAATTTATTCACTTTAATAGCGATCTCTTATAATTGTATTAAATAATTTATATATCAAAACATGGAATCTATAATTTTATCAATTTTATTTGGTTCTGGCAATGGATATGCTTTTAATTGCTAAGATTCCTTAATTTTATTAATAAGCTTAGATAATTAAAATTAGTTTTACTTCATTTTAAATTAAACGTGTAGATTTTATTCCACATACTAATTATTGATTTGTTAAAGCATTGAATAATTCCATTTAATGATTATTCATTAATGAATCATTATTTACTACAATAATCTTTTTTTTGAGTTTTAAGCATTCTAAAATTGTGCCAGCTCCACAATGACAAATAATTAAATCTGCTTTTTAGTAATCTTCACTTAAAGAGGATTTGAATCTAAAAAATTCAGTTTTAGGTTCATAATTGCCACTATAAAATATTAATAATCTGAATTATTTACCTTCCTATTTGACAAACTACTTTATTATAGCCCATCAATTTTAATTAATTTTAAGTTTCCTCATTATCAATTGCTGTTATTAATTCATCAAAGTTGGTGCTACCAACTGTGACAAATATTGATTATTATTTCATTTAAATATAATTATGAAATAAGTAAGTAATATAATTAATCTTATTATAATTCATGTCTTTTCACTCTAATATAGAAGATTATGATTCTAATCCTTAGATCTTAGCTTCACCTAAAGGACCTTAAATTTCATTAAAAAATACAATTGGAATTAATAAACCTGATTCATAAGTTTGTTCCCTCTATTCAGAAGGAAATGAAGCAATAGATAGCAATCTTAAGAAAAGCGAATAATAATAATCAATAATTTAAAATTCTGATACATAACTAGGTCTTAATAAAACTAGAAATTAGTTAACTCCTTTACAAAAATTACATCAGTTGGCTGCTAAAAATAAACTTGTTAAGCTTTTTGCATAGAATCTTTTTATGAAATCTTACATTTTATCAAGGGATTACTAGTAAAATAATATTATCAACATTTAGCGACAAAATATTGAAATTCGAATAATTCCTTTCGAATAAAAATCTTGATAATTATCAGGATAAATCTTAACTTTCAATAATCCCTGTATTTGATGCTTTTAGCACTTAGATGAAAATATGGGATATTTTAATGATAATCCAATATTTATTATAGTTGTGGTTCTTGCCCTTCAGTATAAGCTTTTATAGATCAAATTATAATATCATTTTTTTAAAAGAGATTTTGTCAATAATAACATTACTCAATATTGCAATCACTTTAAATAGATAGATTTTTCATAAAGGAGAGTATATTGTAAATAGATAGAAGATTTTACGATAATATATAAAATCAAGTTTGATGGGAGATTTTATATAATTTATAACTTGGATAAGTCTCATATTTTTAAATTAAAAACTAGAAGATTAAATCTACATGATTATATTGGGGATTTTTTTAGTTTTTTCTTGTATATATGCTCTTTTGAGAAAAACAGAATATTACATTGATAGTTATTATAATAAAGGCAATCTTAGTAATTTTTTAGATTTATTTATTCTTATTATTTAAATATATTATGTAGCACATTATATGGCATGTATTTGGCATTTAGTAGGAGATATTGGTGTTTATTTTGAAGAATCTACTTGGTTGACAGAATATGGTTTCATAAATGAATCTATAAGTGTAAAATATAATTATTCTTTTTATTGGGCAACTATGACTATGGTGACTGTAGGGTATGGTGATATAACAGCTAGAAATAAATATGAAATATTAACATCAAATATTATGATGATTTTTTCAAGTTGTATATTTGCCTATTCCATGAATTCAATAGGAATTATATTGAAAAGTATTAATGATAGTAAATTAAACTATAGGTAAATGTTTATTAATAACAATAGGAGAACCATGACATGTATAAACAATTATATGTAGTAAAATTAAGTAGATTTAGCAATTTCAGAAAAAGTTAGAAATTATATTAAATATTTACATCAAAGAGAATAAGATTCTTTTGAAGATTCAGAAAATTCTCTTAAATATCTACCAAAAGGATTAAAAGCTGAAATGAAAAGAGATATTGCATAAAAATTAATCTAAAAAATAAAGATACTTTAATCAAATTTTTCTCATTCTACACTGAATGCATTAATCCATCATTTAAAAATTTAAAATTACGCTCCAGGTGAATATATTTATCATCAAAATGAATAATAACATTTTCTTTGCTATATTAATTCTGGATAGGTATAAATTAATGAAGAATAATCATAAACTTAAATTCAAATTCTTAAATAAAATAGCACATTTAATGAATACTCTTTTTTTACAGAATAATAAACAAAAACAAATGCTTAAAGTTTAGGATTTACTTAAATTATTAAAATTAACAGAAAAACTTTTTTAAAAATATTGAAAGATTGCTAAAAAGACTTAGAATAATTTTATCATATAAAAGATACGATATTATTATATAATGATTTTTCACACTTTTAAAAAAAATGTTACTTTTGTGGTTTCACTAAGCATGAGAGCATAGATTGTCCTCTCATAACATATTAACCTAATAAGTTAAAATGTATTAAAAAGCTGTATAAAACATCTTAAAATTAAGAGAGAAAATTTATAAAAAGACATGATCACTATATTCCATCTAGAACAAGATTTGTTGAAATAAAAAATACAATATCATATGCAAGAGAATACTATTTTTCAGATTAAATTTCTAGCGAAAAGACTATTGATTAGAAGCCAAGAAAATTAAATAAGGATAATCCAATAGCTGACTCTCCAAATAATGAATTATTATCACTTGAAAAAAATATCAAAGAAGATATTGTTCATATTCCTGATAAGGTTTCTAAAATTCGGATAGGAAGTATATCAGTTGAAGGAAATAATATGGCAATTAAAAGAGCAAGCAAACTTTAAAATATTTAATTAGTTAATGCTGAGTATTAAAGTTATGCATAAAATTAATTGGACTAGTTTCTTTAATTTGAAAATGATCTTAAAATAGATTCATATTTTAACTATCAAAAATATATGAGACATAATAATCTGATTCATATTTTATAAACTTTGAGGAAATTTAAACGAAAAACTAGAATTAGTTAAAAAAAAATAAAAATTATTGAATCAAACAAAGGAAGCGAAAAATCCTGAAAGTTATTATTTATTATTATTAGAATTATATTTAATATTAGCACATAAATTCTATTACTTCTTTAAAATAATTTATTTATTTGATTAATTGTCAATAAATTATATTAGATATCAGCTCAACTTTCAACTTTATGTACTCCAAAAATTTGAATACTCTTAAAATAATAATACATTAATTTTAATTTGATATAATTTTATACTATAAGATAATTAAAATATCAAAAATTACTAAAAATTAAAATGATACTAAATTTAAATAGGTTTTACAATTACAGAATTTAAATAATGTTATTATAATATTTATTATTATTTGATTATCGTTCACACTCTCAATGACTATCATGATGAATATTAACAATGTAAAAGGCTGTTTCAATGCTTGAAACAAGAAATGCTCTATCTTTAACTTCGATACCAAATTCTTTTTCTAGAGCATCATGTATATGAATGCATGTTGCTACATCAACATAACCAGCAGCATCATTCCAATTAGTATTAAATGTAATTGGGGTAGATTCCCACTAAATTATTATATATTGATACTCTTTCTGGGTCTATTTTTCTCAATCTATCACCAACTATTTTAATTATTCTTTTTGCTGTTACAGCTGGCTTTGAAATTAATAAATAATTACATTATTATAAACTGAACCATTAGGAAAGTGATATGTATAAATAGGTGCTTGTGTTGATAAAGTTTTTGAAAATTTAGATAATTATTTATACATTATTTTTATATTATTTATTTTTTTAGCAAAGAATATTATAGATAATTTTCAGATGTTAGATTATTGGTTAAATATTTAAAAATACTAAATAATATTATATATAGAGAGTATTAAATTTGATTTACAAATGATTAGCTCCTTAAATTTAAAATGAATTATGATAATTAAGAAGGAATAAAATAAGGGAAATTTGATTATGATATATAAATATATATATAATGTAAGAATAGTGGAAAAATAAGATGCTGCTTATAAAAAGATATAAAATTTGTTGTGTAATGTATTCTTATTATATTTTATGTAATTAATATACGTGATCATTATTTCTTTGTTTAAGGTTTCTTGGTTTATGGTTTCTTAGTTTCTTTTGGCTATTCTTTAGGTTTTTCTTCTTTAGGTTATTATTTCTTATCTTTCTTTTCTTCTTTAACTTCAACTTCAGCATCATCTTTTAATTTCTTGATTCTCAACATACCTTATTTTGCAGATAACCCAGCAGGAGTACTATATTAATAGAAATATTTTATACTTAACTTCCCAAGCTCCACCAGCAATTTATAATCCTGTCTATGTACATCTCCAAATACCTATTGCTTATCTTTTTAATGAATGCTAATAAAATATATCAATTAATTTCATACAGCTCCTGTGAAAGTATTGAAATATCTTTGATGTTGTGAAATTTCAAATTTCTTTATAATCTTTCTTAATGATGCACCATATCTGGTTCCATATTTACCTGTGATTCCAACCTTCTTTGTCTTCTTTGTCATTTCAAATAAAATTTAAAATCTTTAATTTATTTACTATTTAAATTTATTGTGAATATACAATCATATACTAAATATATGCTTTGATTGATTGTTACTTTATATATTTAGGCTTTATAAACAATAATATTCTAATTAATCATTTATTTTTTAAAATATATAGTTAAATTTATAAACCATGGCTTCATTTAAAAAATAATAACAAAAAACTTAAGTTCCTTAAAAAAAGAAAGTTAAGAGTGAATTAACAGATGATTAAAAATAAGAAATTAAAGAAGCTTTTGATTTATTCGATACTGATCGTTCTGGAGCTATAGATTGTCATGAAATTAAAGTTATTCTCAGAGCTTTAGGTTTTGAAGTTAAAAAATAAGAAGTATAAGCATTGATGAAAGAATATGATAGAGATGAGACAGGTCGTATTGAATATAGTGATTATATTGAATTAAGTAATATCAATAATTCAAATTTTAGTGACTAGAAAATATTGTGAAAGAGATCCATAAGATGAAATTTTTAGAGCATTTAAATTATTCGATGATGACAATTCAGGAAAAATTACATTAAGGAAATTAAAAAAAGTATCAAAGGAATTAGGAGAAACTTTAAGTGATTAAGAGTTATAAGCTATGATTGATGAATTTGATAAAGATGGAGATGGATAAATTAATATTGACGAGTTTCTAAGCATCATGAAATAAACAACAATTTATTGAATTAATGAAAATTATATCTAAGAACTTTATAATTATTAATATTAAAAATTAATCATTTCTCATCTATTTTCAATTAAAACTCATTATATATCCAATTAATTCATAATTATACAACTTAATTTCATTAAAAATCATTTCTTATTAAATTAGATATATTCAAATTATTTTAATTTAATGGCTTTAAAAAAAAAATCATTATTCAATGTCTATATTTTCTTTTTTTCTTTTTACTATATGGAATCCTGTATCAATTAGAAAACGATAGTATTTAGCATTTGGATCATTTCCTTAATATACTTATGTAGTATTTTTAACTTCTTCTAATCTCGTTGATCTGATCAAAAGAATATTA
Source organism: Paramecium sonneborni (assembly GCA_905182985.1). Classification (NCBI taxonomy): domain Eukaryota; phylum Ciliophora; class Oligohymenophorea; order Peniculida; family Parameciidae; genus Paramecium; species Paramecium sonneborni. The sequence continues at coordinate 577,057 of CAJJDN010000016.1, read as the reverse complement.
TAAAGTTTAGGATATTTTGTTATGCATTATAATACTTAATCAACACAATCTAAAGATGATATTTAAAATAATACTATTTTCTTCTATTTAATCAAAAACTTAGAATAATCTTTTTTAATTACCTTAAATTTATCCTTCATTTTTGTTCTTGATCTCTTATTCCAAACACAAATCTATAAAATTCTAACATTAAATTTAATCTTAAGAAATCAAATCAAATACTTTGTTTAACTTTAGACTAGTCTACAAATAAAATTAATATAAAATATCATATAATCTATGTTCAATTAAAATATCTTAAAGCAATTCTTCTGAAAATATTTTAGAGAATTCTAAAATTATCTAAAATTAAAATGGAGATATTCTTTTTTCAAACTAATATTATGTTGACATATCTTTTATGAGAAATTCAAATAAAGTAAAAAAGTTAATTTACATATTTTTTAATTTAGGTATGGCTTGCATAATTAAATCCAACCATTATGATTCATTTGTCCAAAACTTAGCAAATTAAATGTTATTCATTGATTTTGCTTCATAAATATTAGAGTAAATAATATCTAAAATATTAAACAAATGTTTATCTGATTCTTAATCCTAAAGATTTAAAAATTCATTTATTATTGTTTAAAGATCTTCTAATTTTGAATAAAATTAAGATTCAAATTACGAAAATAATTGCCATTTATTTAAACAATTATTTATTAATTACTGTAAACTATTTTCATTGTTATTTATGTATTCACCAACTTTTAAACAAGTTTAATATTTTATTAAATTTAAAATAATTTATTGGTTCTTAACTACTGTTTTTGTGTATTACAACCATTATTCTAGTTTTTTTTAGTTTTCTTGCAATTAAGTTTAAACATTTATGTATTTTGAAATAGGAGTTTCCATGAAATCCCAAACAATTTAATTAATTACTTGACAAATTATTTATTCATGAAATGCTTAAAACTCTAATTTTAAGAAAGCTGAATTAGAATTTGAATGAGCACAAAAATTCTTAAAGCCTTCTTTTAATAAATTAAATATAATTTCATTCATACATCTACCTTAGAAATGAGTGACTCTAAAAATTATAATTTAATAATTTTACAATTATTATGGACTTTTTTGTTAATTTTCTCCAAGGATGTAGATTTTTCCATTAGAACAGACTTTCAATTATGAGAAATCATTATCTATTGAAATGCCTATACCTTAAATATTTCCATTGAAAACTAAATGTTCTTTACTAGATGTAGACAAATTATTATGATAATAATTAGTATCCAAAACTGAGTATAAGACATTAAAATTTTCATCATTTTCAAAGAAGAATGATTTTATTTTATTTCCTTGTAATTATAACTCATTCAAATCAATATATGTTAATTTATCTAAATTAGAAAAATCTTGTTTTTAATCAATAATTTCCATCTCTTTTGTAATAAGTTTAATTTAACTATGTCTATCTAATTAATCTTTATTTTCTATGATAGCAAAAAGTATTAAATTCATACCCTTTGAAGTTCTTGATACATGAAAATTATTAATAACTACTTAACAATTAATATTAGTAACATCGCAAACAAAATTTCTTTATGATTAAGACTATAAGAATTGAAATAAAAATTACAATCAAATTATAAGGTTTTAGACTACATTAATAGGTCTTAATTTAATTGGGTGTTGTTTGTTGTACTATAAATAAAGTATCTTCGAAGATTGAAAACTTGAAATTAGCTCCTTAAATATAGAAATCTAAATTATTTGAAAAAAGTTTTTTGATAAAATTTCCTTTTAATAATAAAGATTAATAATTGAATCGATTATCTTTATCATCTAAATTTAATGTAATTAGATCGAAATGATCTGTAAGAATATATAAGTTTTAATCTTGTTCAAGTATTTGTACTTCAGAAAATGATAACTTTTTTCTAAGTGTATAATCATTATTCATCTAAATTTTACATGTTTTTGGTAATTCTAATATGTCATAGCCAATAATGATATCTTAAGAATAAAATAAACATAAATTACTATTTCCAATTAAGATCATTTATTTTTGATCAAATTATTCATTTGCAAATTTGAAAAAGTAAACTTATACTTTACCACATTGTGTTTTGCCAAATAATTAAGTGAGATCAATTTCATTAGCCTAAATCAATAATTAAGTAATACATCTTATAATCCATCTCTATAGAGTGTTAAATCAGAGTCTTTTTAAATAGCAATCCAATCAAAATTACAAAATTAAACATAACTTTCTGGTTTAATTTATAATTTCTCTATTGATCTTTTAAAAGGTACATATTCATTCTAACTTATTAAAAAATATGTACTTCATCAAATTACTTTGTTAAACTGAATTTCATAAATTAATTTATTACACAATTTTTACTTCATTAATAAATGTTATTATCAAAATAAAACTATGATGATTTTTAATAATACAACATTCATAAAACAATCAAATAAGAATAGTTCTAAATAAAGTAGATGAAATAAGAAGTCATGAAATCTTCTCTTGAAGAATAAAGATAAATATAAGAGGAAATGAAAAGAAGAAATTAAGAATTATAATAAAAAGAAGATAATTATGAAATTTAGAGAATATAAACTTTGAATAAGGAATTAGCAGATTAATAGAAATAAAAAAAACTTTAAACAAAAGAATCCTTATCAAAAAAATATACAGAAATAATAGATTAAAGGAATTCGATTCTAAATTAAAAGGTAAAAAAAAGATTAATAATTTTTTTTAGAGAAATGAAGATTTAAATATTGAAAACTAAATTATTGATAGTGCTTAAAAAGCTCTTTAAGAAGAGAGATAAAATTAATTATAAAAGAAACTTCTGTAAAGATAAATTTATGATGAATAAATGAAACTTGTTGAAGAAAAGAAATAAAGAGAAAGATTAAATAGAGATTAAGAAAGAGTATTATTTTAGGAATATGCAATAAAAGATTAATAAAGAATAATTTAATAAGAAGAAGATTATAAAAAAGTATTTTTTTTTTAAATTAATTAGTATTATCAAAGATTAGCAGAAAGAAATGAACATTTGTAGGATATTTATAGAAAAAATGTAGATGATCCTAAATCATCCTTAGACTATATAATAAATAAATAAGTTAAAGAAAAGATGGAAAGAGAATAAGAAGAAATAAATACAAAAAGATAGTATGACAAAAATGTAAAAGATCAATATTTAAATACATTATCGTAATAATTAAAGGAAAAAGAATAAAGAAGAAAAGATTATGATATATTGGCTACTTAAAATAAATAAGAAATTCGAAGAGCAGCAGAAAGTTTTAATGATGAATAATAATAAGAAAAGAAGAAAAAACGGGAATTCTAATCATAATACTATGATTAATTAGCAAATTTGGTAAAAAAATATATTTAATTAAGTCAACTTAAGGAAATGGCTAAATTCAATAAGATAAATAAATAGAAAATTTAGGTTTATCTTAATCTTAAGTTTACAATCCCCTGACGAATCCAAATCCAAATCAGATTTAGAATCCATATATTTTAAGATAGCTTGGAATAAATAAATCTAATCATATCCAATCACCTCATTAAAGTTAATCTAAATTAGCTTAATTAGGATAGAGTAGTCTATTTAAATGAGGTTTATGTTTAAGCGTTATTTTAAAAGTTCATTTATTAATAATATTAAAATTTATGCTTTGTTCTTATAAATATTGTAGTTTAGCAACTAAAGCCTAATCTGATGGTGTTATTCCATGTTAATTATGTTTATAAGTTAGGTATTGTTCATAAAGATGCAAAGATCTCGATTGGTATGAAATATTTTATTAATTGTAGGACTATATCACATAAATTAAATTGTAAAGCAAAATAAGTTAGATAATCTGCTGTAAATGACACATAATCAACACTTAAATCTGTTGGCAAAAATATAGATGATTATGAAATTATAGTTAAGGATGGAAAATCTGAATTAGGAAGAGGTAGTTATGGTTAGGTTAAACTTGTAAAAGATAGATAAAATGGATAATTATATGCAATGAAAATTGTAATTTTATTTGATCTATTTTAATAGTTAAATAAGAAGAGAATATTTGAGTATTGGTCAACAGAAAATCTCAAAAGAGAAATTAAAATTCAAAGAAGATTAGCTCATCCACATATTGTTAGATTGTATCATTATTTTGAAGATAAAGAAAATGTTTATTTGATTTTAGAATTAGCTGAAAATGGAAGTTTATTTTTATATATAAGAAGAAGAAAAAGATTACCAGAAAAGGAAGCATTTGTCTATTTCTTTTAAACTTGTTTAGGAATTGAATATTTACATAAAAAAAATATTTTACATAGAGATTTAAAACCAGAAAATTTGTTATTAGATAAATAAGGTAATATTAAAGTTTGTGATTTTGGTTGGTCTGCTGAAGCTAATTAATAAACAAAAAGAACAACCTTTTGTGGTACTTTAGATTATATGGCTCCTGAAATGTTACTTAATAAACCATATGATTTCAAATTAGATATATGGTGCCTTGGAATTTTATTATATGAATTAATTCATGGTTTTGCTCCTTTTAAAGGGAAAACTAATTAAGAAAAAGGATAGAATATTATCAATTTATAAACAATTGAATTTAATTCAAGTTGTTCCTTTGAAGTTAAAGATCTCATAAGCAATATTCTTAAAACTAATCCAGAAGATAGATTATCTTTAATTTAAATATTTGAACATCCATATATGAAGAGAAACTACTAAATTTATGGAATTGATTTACAGTAATATCTTAATAAAGAAGAAAAAGCAGAAAATAGATCTTTATCTCCAGTATAAGAATAATTAAAAACAAGGTAATATAAATTTATAAATATTATAGAAATTTTACTTTACCTTAATATAATTCATCACATGAATTGAACCAATCTTCTTTATAAAATACATTTTCTATTTAATAAAAGATATCTGTAGTTTAAAATTAAAAAGTCTTAAATTAACCAACTTATGGAACATCAACATCTATATCAACTGTATTAAAATAATTTATTTTAGTATTCTTAAGAAGAAGAATTGAAGACTAGAGTCAGTCGAGTTTCTCAAAGGCAATAGATTACATAATAATAAAGAGAAATAGGAAGTTTAAGATAAAATAATAATGATCTTGGATTCATGGATAGAGTTTTCTAAGCTTTAGGATGTTTGAATAGAGACAAGCAACAATAAAATTAATAATTTTGAATTATAAATATTACTTTAATTGTTATTATAATTATTTATTATTAAATTAATTTGTATAATTTAATTTTAACCTTTAAAATTTTGATTGAGAATGAATAAAAGCAAATAATTATTTGTAAAGAATAAAAAGAGTATTTGTTATTAATATATTAATGGATTTTCACCAATTAATAAATGGATCATCATTTGGTTTTACTGGTTTAGGTAATTCTGTACTATCAGGATAAGTTGAATAATTTGAAGTATCACCTTTATTTCTAATATACATATATTATAAATATTTACTTCACAACAGGTTTATATTTTGGCTACAGTTTTTTTTAAAGTAAAAATTCCCAATCTAAACTTTAAAACCATCTATGAGTTTTAATATCATTTGCTCCTCCTTTTAAATTTCCATATCTTTTTGTTAAATCTGCTACTAAAAGATGTTTAACAAGACTTTTAGCTTCCCTATATTTTATTTAGAATATAAAATTTACTTGTCAAAGTTTCTGGGAAATTTAACTTTTCCTTTTAATATTTTTTAATAAATTGCCATAGGATCTTCATCATTAAATGGATCAATTCCTGCTAACATTTCATAAATTAAAATTCCTAAACACCACCAATCTACTGGTTTACCATGTCCTTTAAATATAAATTTCAATTTAAACCTTTATTAAGAAGTATTTCAGGTGCTAAGTATTCTGGAGTTCCACAAAGTGTATAAGTTCTAGAATCAATAAATTTAGCAAATCCAAAATCAGTTAATTTTAGATAACCATCTGCACCTATAAGAAGATTTTCAGGTTTAAGATCTCTATATACAATGTTTTTTACGTGTAGATATTCAAACATCAAAACAACTTACGATGCATAAAATCTAATTTATTTACATGTTTTACTATGCTTCTTCATTTTCAAGTTTACCCTTATTTCTAAGATATGTAAATAGCTCTCCTCCTTATATATATTCTAAAAGAAAATACAGATATCTATCATCTTAAAAAAATCCCAGCATTTTTATCTAATAAATAAAAATATGATACTAAAAATGGATGACTAATATTAGAAAGAATCGTATTCTCAGATAGTATGTGATCTACCTATTTAAGTCTTAAAATTTCAGCTTTTTTCAGCATTTTTAGAGCTACATATTCACCATTCTATTTATGCTTTGCTAATCTCACTCTACCAAAAGAACCTGTTCCCAAAGTTTAAAGTATTTCGTAATCTGTTAATTTTACTTTAAGTGCTTTAAAGGTGCCCTAATCCATTATATAAATTAACTATAATTTTAATTAATATATATCTAAATAATGGTTGAAATTTAGAATCTGAAATACAATATATAATATTATAAGTATACAGAAGTTTCTTTTCATTAATTTAGGTTATTGTAAAATAATCTTCAGAAATTAAATTTGTTTTGAATTGTTGCATTTGATATCTAAGATATGTTATTTTGATTCTGTTAGTAATTTACACTTTAATTCCTAAAACTTCTCTATAAAATAAATATCAATTTTATACATCTTCTTATAAAGGTGTTGGAGATGTAAATTTTGTAAATGTTTGACTTTTTAATGTTGAAAAACCTGGCATTTAAGCTGGTGCCTAAACTTTAGTTTCATTCAAGCATTTATTTAAATATTATATCATTTGATTATTTGATTCAAGCAATTTTTAACTTTCTGCTAATTTATTTTTTAAATCTAAATTTGTATTTTCTTAGTCTTTAACTCTTAATTCTAAACTGTCTTTTTCTCTCCTTACTATAAATTATAAATTTATATATTACATTCATTAATTTATTTATTGCTTAAATCATTTGCATCTTATAACTATTATACAGTTTATTCTTATTAAAGAACAACAGTATTTTTTAATTTATTTTTTTCTTTTTATTTGCTTAATTCATTTTCTAACTTTTCTATAATTTAATTTCCTTTATTAACTTCTTCACTCATTACTGCAATTCTCTATTCAAGTTTTTCTATTTGTTTTTTTTAATTATTTACTTATTCTTCTAAAATAACCTAATTATTTAAAATTAAAATTACATTCTATTTTTTTTCATTGTCTACTAATTATTATTTATTGTTTAAAAAATCTTCTTTATCATGTAACAACTTTTCTAATCCTTCCTTTTAAATTCTTAATTCTATTATTTATCTTTCTTAAGTAAATTTAAGTGTATCCAATTCTTTATTCAAAACTCTAAACTCTTAATTCTCTTTCTATAATTATTAAGATTCTTATTAAGTTATAGTAAATTTATTTCTTAACTCTTTGTCTAAATGAGTTAATTACATTTTTTATTCTAATAATTCTTAATTCGTTTATTGCAATTAAGTGTATTTATTTTACAATTCAAATACAATTTTTTCATATTTTTCAATTATAAATTGTTTTTCATTTTCACTTTCTCTTTTAAAATTTGTCTCTCTACTTAATACTTATTCTCTAAAGTCATTAAGTTTTTTTTGTTCATCTAATTAAATTTATTAAAGAACTGCATTATTATCTTCTGTCAATTTTCTTACTTCAGATTTCAAATTCTCTAATTCCCATTATTTATCTTCTAATTATTCTGTTAATTTTTTAGTTTTTTTATGTAATTCTTCATTTTCCTATTTTTCATTTGCTAATTTATTTGCTAAGAAATATTTAAGAATATCATCAGTTGCACTTCTTAATCTTAATGATAAATGAGTTAATTTTTTAAATTCATTATTTTCAATTACTGCAAGTGTAGATTCTCCATTCTTGGTTTCCAAACAAACATAGAAACTAAAATATTAATATAGAAATATACTTGACTTTTTCATCTCTCTAACTATTAATACATAATTATAATAAATCTGCTAATTTCATTGGAAATGTAGCAAAATCGACATGTAAACTTTATTCATTTTTTAATGCTAAAAATTCAGCCTCATTTAAATCTAATATTTGTAAAAACGAAAAGTTTGCATCATCTGTTAATTCAATTCTTAATGTTTATCCATGAATTTATTGACTTGATTACATTATCATTTTCAATGTTAATTATGTATTCCAATCATCAGTTAATTATTTAACTTTGACTGGTATTTATAATGTGAATAACTCTTTAGATACCATTGTAACAGGAGCATTAACAAAACTAACATTAACTGATTAAGGTTTATTGCTAATTTGTTCATATTTTAATTTTTATGAAGACTGAAAATCATTCATATTTGTAGTTGATTTAGCTGGAGTCTATTGTACTCCAAATTCAATTCTTTTGAAATTACCTCTATAATCTTACATATTATTTTTTATTTTAAATTTTAACTGTAAATTAATAGGAAAATTTTCATATAAATCAATAACCGAATGCATTAATAATGGATTTAGGATAATAATGAGATCTACTTTTATGCTCAGTTTTTATTAATTTTGAAAGTAATTCATTCTACTTTTAATAAGGTCTGGAATAAGTAGTGGTTCTATAACTTTAAGTTGGACTTCTTTATGTACTGAGTAATTCTGTCATACAAGTTTTCAATTTCAATGTTTCTCCTCTAGGTTTGATTGAATTTCTAAAAGGTATTTAACTTAATTATATTTTTCTAGATTTAGAATCATTCATAAAATGAAATAATTTTAGTTTTTATCCTTAAATATATTTCTCCTTAATTAAGTTTGTCGAATTCTTTTTTTTAAATAAAGTAATCTTGGTTTCTTTTGGAGTTTTACAAGAAGGAGGTCTTTCCATATTATCATATTCTTAAAATATCATTCATAATATTACCAATTAATGTCATTTATTTCGAGAGTTTACGAGCAATGCTTGGACGCTTTGTACTCTTCCTTTGATTTTTTTTTAATATTTCAGCAAAGCTTGAGAGAGCGAATTCTTTACCATTTATTTTTTTATGCATTTCTATTGAAGTAGGAAAATTTATCATTTATTTTTATTAATTTATTCCAAATATAATACCATAACACGATTTCCTTCTAGTAAAGATTTCTCTGTTTTTAGATCTTATCTTTTCAACAGCATTTTTTAATGGAAGTAAAATTGAAATTTTTTTTTAAGGTAATGTTCTTTCGGTTAAAGTTATTGTAAATGTATCAGTTTATAATTCTCTTAAAGAAGGAGGAGTTGATTTTGATCTGTTTGTTTTACATTAATTACTACAGATCATTAAATTATAATTTAGTTTTTTCTCTTTTTACAATTAAGGTTCATTACATATTAAAGCAGTCATTGGTATTCTTCTCCCATTAAATTCAAAAGGAGGATAATCAGCTGAATTCTTTATATGAACTTTTATTACCTATTGAACTTATTTTTTTCATTAACTTATAAATTTATATATTATACAATCTAACATTATAAGAATCAATTTTATTTATTTAACCTTATTTAAACTAAGCATATCCTAAATAATTTCCTATTACTTTTTTCATTTTCTCAAATTATTACTATTTTTTGTCTCAAATTAACTACAGCATTTTTTATTAACAAATTATCTGGTTTTGAAAAATATCTTCTGGTATCTTTATTTATAAACTATTATTTTCAGAAAATAAATAATCTTTCAAAAGAATTATCAAACTTTAATAATTGATTCATATGAAATAAAATTTATTATCATTTGAAAACGATAACAAATTTATTCATTGAAAATTTTACGTATAATAATTTATTTTATACTACAATTTTAAGTTAAATTTTAAATAATTACTTATAAACTTGATTCTGCATCATCTAATTATTTAAAATTATTAAAATGTTAAAATTTTTATCTGAATAGTATAAGAAAATGATGTTTAATCTATTAATTTATATAATCTTTGTAAAGTTATTCACTTTTTACTTAAGATCCTTATGATTTTTCGAAATTGATGATAATTGCATTTATTATTTTTTAATAAAAGCGAGAATTTCTAATATTTGGAGAATCAATTTGAAATTTATTGAATAAAATGCAAATCTAATAAGATAATCAAATGAATTTAATATTGAGCAATATCAATTTAATAGAATGCATAAGAAAATAAATTATATCTTATTATGACATAATTTTGTAATCTCAAGAAGAAGGTAAGTTTAAGTAACTCAACTAACACAATTAGAAAATGATAGGTTAAACTTCCTTGAAAATAATAATAAGAATTTAGAAAATATACTGGATGGTAAGTGATAGAATATTTACGACATTTATAATCATTGTGACTCCAGTAAACACTATTTTTAGTAAAATCAATCATCATATTCAAAACTGTTTTTTCTTTAGTCATTAGTTTCATTTTCTTATAAAAAAAAATCATTAGTATCAATTAATTATGCAGCTGTTTCATGTTACTTTTTGCTCTCTTTAACAATTCTTCGAATAACACCTATTTTGCAATTCTTAAAATTTTAAAGATCAACTAACTATATGATATAGTCATACCTAAAGTTTCTGCTTTCTTCAATTAATAATAGTAATCCTCCAAAGTTTTTCTAGGGACACCAACAATCTCAGCCGCTTTATCTAATGTAAGTTTTAATGATCTGCCATTCTCGATATAAGTTTATTAATATAAACTTCTATCATTTAGATATATACTATACCTCCATTACTCAACTAAAAGCATTGCCTCATGAACATATCTTTCTTTAATTCGTTTAACTTTATATTAGATTTGGATTTCATTATCCATTTATTATTCAAATGTATAGAAACAAAGAAGCATAAATATAAAGTATTTAACTAATAAATTCTGTTTATATTATAAAGTTGCCTATTTGCAAATAATAAATGAATTAAAAAAATTAACAGATAAATATTGGAGGATTATTTTTTTTATTAATTATTTAAATGAATTACTAAAATAAGATATTTTCATTTTTTATGAACACTTTATTTCATACTAGAATTGTTATTTTCTACAGGTTTAGGTTAAAGCATGTTTAATAGTAATTTTGTGTGTTATTCAATATTAGGATCCTCTAATTTAGCAAATTTTTTAAGTAATCTATAAATGAGTTAAAAATATACTTAACACTTTTAAATTTTGCTTAATCTTATTTTTGTCTTGATTCATGCTATGAAACACTCTTAAAATAGAATAATATGCTTACTTTATAATTCAATAAATTATCACTTAATTCTTAAAGCTATGAGTAAATTCTTTATCTTTCTTAAATTTCCTATTTGTTTATTTCCATAGATGTTTTTTAAATAACTTCCTTAAATATAATATTTCAATCATTACATTTTAATATTATTTAAGTTAATTTTTTTCATCAATAAATTTTGATTTCATATAAAGAGTCATCATTTTATAATCATTTTGTCTTTTCTATCTTTCATAATTATCTAATTTATCTTATTCTTTTAATCTTCTTAGTTCCTATTTTAAAAGTATTTTATGCTCTAATTCTTATCTTCTTAATTTATTTTGTTCTTCAATTTTCATGAATTTATCATTAAGCTATTTTAACTTTTTACTAAGGATATTAAATGTAATTACTCATGATCTTTGTAAAGGTCATTTTGATTCTATTTAATTTTTTTTTATTTTTCTTTTATTTATTATTTTTTTTCTAAATCTTGTATCAATTAAGATTAAAGTTACCCTCTAAATTCTTACTCTTTGTTAATCATTTTATTAATCATTGAACTAAGATGCTCTTAAGATTAAATAACATTAATTTCTTTTTATTATTAAATTAATTATTATTCTCGAAAATATTATTCTTTAATTCTTTCTACTTTAATTTGTGCTTATTATTTTGATAATTTTTCACTTTAATTTAACTTTAATTATAGTTTTTCTAAATCCTTTTATAATTCAATATCCTCTAGTTTATCAAGTTCTTCTTTTCTTTAAATAACCATTTCTCTTCTTTATTTAATTTTGGAATCATCTATTCTAGTTCTGTACATTGTTTTTTATAATGATGTATCTCCACTTAAATTAAATTTGATAATTTACTTATCTAATTTAGTATCACTATCTCTTTTAAAAGATTTTGGATCTGTAATTTATGGCATTTTTTGTAATGGAGTTTTTCTTCCACTAATTTTCATCTTTTATTTAAAGTCATATTGTTTTTTCAAAATTTAGTCTAAAATTTATGAATCTTTTTATTTCCACTTTTCTATCAACTACAATCTTTTTGCATCTTCTTTTAATTTAAGTTAAGCTTCTCTCTAGATTTTAGATAATATATAAAATTATTTACAATTTTTTATTTTTTATGCTTATTGTATCTATCAATCTCCTTTTCAATTCCCCCTTCCAATTAATTAAGTTCATAAACATCTCCTATAAATTAATCTTTAGTAGGAGATTCACTCTTTTAATGCAAAAATGAAACAGTTCTATTATATATTGAATCTATTTATCTTCGAACCCTTATATTTATGAATAAACTTACTCCCATTAATCTAATGATTACTATAATTTAATTGTTTTTGATCTATCTAGAGACTCAATTGATGCATTATTATTATTTAATTATTTCTATCTTTGTCTCTAAATTATTTCTTTTCTTCTTTATGTTATTTCAGTGAACAATTCTATAATAATATTTATTATTCATTTTTTACAATGAGCTCTGTTTAAATAATGTTAATATCTAAGTTAAATTATTTCTTCATCAAGTTCATTCTATTTGAAATCAGATTCTTCTCTTATATAAATCTATTTACTTACTTTAATTCCAAAACTATAGGATCTATACCTAATTCTTAACAAGCTTATAAAGTTCTTGGAGAGTTAGACTTTATGTTGAACTTCTAAAATCCCTATATATTTAAATGTCTAGGAAGGCAACTTTAATTGCTATTTGTGTTTTCTCGACTTAGTTTTGGAATCATTAAATAAATAAGAAATAATAAAAAATTAAATTTATTAATATTATTCTTCTTAAGCTAAAAATACTTTATTTATTAAAATCAAGAGATAATTGAGTTTTTATTAATTTAAATATTTAAAATCATAATACTAATTGAAGCTTTCTCATATAATTATATTTTGTGTAATATCTCCTTAAGGTAATCATTAAATTTAAATAGTATGATATTAAATATTAATTTATACAATAAGAATTGATAAAATATATATCTTAAATATTTATTTAAATGCCAATCAAATTCTATTTTTATTATGATGATTGTAAGATTAAAGTGTTTAAATGAGTTTTAGTTTTCTTAAATAAAATTTAATTAAATGTCCCTTAGTTAACTGTCAGGAAAATAAGGAATAAATTATGCAAGTAAGATATTTTTTTAATAAGTTCAAGAGAACTCAGACATAAAAAGTCTCCAAATGATTAATAGTCATTTGGTTTATTTGAGGACATGAATAGAAACAATTTATAATATATTGAATCATTAATCTAGAAACGCAAGCCTAGTGTAGATATTAAACATTAAAGAGCTAAATCAACACTTGATAATAAATAACATTCTTATAGACATGGTACACCCATAAATGATATAGAAGAATTGGAAGGAGAAAAACTATTTGATTAGTTTTTTAAATTAAATAACTCAAAAAGTGATAGTGATTTTATGAAAGAATCTATATAAAGAGATAGTGTTAATAAGAATAATGAAAATGATTTTTTAAAATTCGTTGAAAATGCAATTGAATATCATAGACATTCAGATGTTAGATTTTTCAGACTTTCAGTTAATAAATAATCTCATTTAGAATTAAAATTAAAAGAAATGACTTTATCAAACAGACTTTTGGCTAATCAATTAAATCAATATAAATAAAAAGAGATAGATCTCAAAAATAAGATCAAATTGATGCAAAAAGAATTTACAATTTAATATTAAAAACTTATCTAATAAAATGCATGGTTAGAAGAATTATTAGCAAAATAAAAAATTGATAATTAAAATTCTCTTTTAGCTGTTAAAAAGACAGTTGAAATGTTATAAATCAAATGTAAATGTTAAAAAGGAAATCAGTTATGTGATAAAATATTAAGAGATGTCAAAAATTAAGAAAGAGTTAGATAATAATATGAATGGGAAAATGAATCTAAACCAACACATTCATCTTCTGAATTAAGTAATAATACTTAAGAAGAAGAAGATTCAACTGATTTTAATTATTAACTTTATGATAGAAACAGAAGAAAATCAATCTCTAAAGTATGTCATAACTCAATCTAATCATCAGAAGAATAATAAGAATAATTAGTTTAAAGTTTTATTAATGGAAAAAGTAAAAATCTAAGAGAATTTCCAAAAGATATGTTTCTCAGAAAAAAATAAGCTCCAGATCCTTATTACATAGAAGAAGAAAATACAATCAATAGTAACTGAAATATATATATATGATTCAATATTAATCTAATTATTAAATATGCTTTTATTACTTTTTAACATGATCACAGTATTATTATATTAAGATGTGATATAAATTCAAATATTCAATCATATATTTAAAAAATATCAAATCAAATAGCTAAGTTTAGAATATGTAAGAAATTTAGATGATTCTATAATTTTAATTATTTTTGTTAAAGTATAATATAATATAATAATACAAAAACTAATTTAAGGAAAACTTTTTAATAATTTAAGACTTTTTGATAAAATTATTAAAATAAGCGTAGCTTACCAATTATTTCTTTGAATCAAAAAAACTTAAAAAATTATACAGACTTAATATTATTCAAAATATTGAACTACTAACTACTGTATAAATGTAAAATTCTTAACCTAATACTTAGTATTTCTATTTATTTGAGTTTTTTTGATAAAGAGAAAATTGCAGGAGAATACTTAATGGCAATCTATAATAAAGAAAAAAATCAAAGCGCAGTAGGATTAAGTGATGTTTTTATGTAAAATTTAAAATTGATCTCACAAGTATATTATTTTAATTTTAGTGCATCAGGTAGTGTAAGATCGACATCAATAATGAATTTTTATTGATATATATTAAAGCATCCATCCTTAATTCTATTTATTTTAGGTGATTTAAATTTCGAGATATAGATAAGGATTCAATTAATGAATTTAATTTAGTTTAAAAATAAGATTTTGATTTTATTAAATAGAAATATTTGTAATGCTCTTGAATTTTGCTGATATGAATAAGTGTCATTTGAATATTAATTTTATGCTCTACAAGAGAAGTAGTTAATTTATTATATTGAAAATATGTTCCTCATATTTTAATTGAATGAAATAAGATTATTTTCTTTAGAAGTTAAGGGTTTAAATGAAAGAAACTGAAGAGGATATTGGAACTTATAAATATCAAATTATTTTAAGAACCATAATTATATTGGTGGATTTAGAAAAATTTAATATTTTGATATATAAGGAGATTAATTTGAAAGTTATATAAATTAAAGATGAGTTTATGAAAACAATAAAGATGATAGCTTTTAGAAATTATATGAAATAGTTGCAATTAAATAATAGATTTAAGTTGTTATTTTTATATAATAATTTCATGGAGAATTTTGGGAACAGTTTTCGAATAATTAATAATAACTGAAAAGTTAAAATATATTCAAAAGATTAAAGAGAATAAGTATTAATCATAAGTGGTGATTCTGATATAATTGATATAAAAAATGGATAGAATTTCAATTATGTAAATTATAGGTTTTAAATATGAGTATGGATTCCCAAAGTACAGATCTATAAAAAATCAAGTTGTAAAAAGAGTTTGCACTTCGGTTGCGTAAGAATCATTATTTTGATATTGGAATTTAAGATTACAGAATTAAGAACTGGCATTATTTGTTAGAGAGTTTAAAAAAAAAAATTTACTTTTTTTGAGAGGATGAGATATTAAAAAGTTATGAGGGATAAATATAATCCTCATGAGATGTTTTAATGAGATTTTTATATTTTATCGCTTCATTATAAGTTTCTTACGATTTATTAATTATTATGTATTTAATTTAAAAAAGTGTTGTAGAAATAGTATTAGACATCAATTTATGATAAGAAAAAATGATGTATAAAATATTATTTAAATTGAGTTTGTAGATATTTCAATAATTACAATAATATTATAATATTCTTTAAACTATTAATGGATTAAGTGTTTATTACTCCTAGTTAAGGAAGTCCTAGAAATTCATTTGGACCATTTGATGTTATCAAATAAATATATAAGAAAGAAAAGATGCCATCTTTTATACAATCAGAGGAAAGCTTAATGAATGGTTTGAATGAAGGACAATTAAGATAAACTAGTCCTTAAAGACATACTTCTAGATCTAGAATACAATAAACTTATATATCTCGCTCATCTATTTTAAAATTACACTTGAAACCTAAATTTATGAAATTTGTGCAATAAAAATAATTCATTTAAAGATTTTTTTAGAATCTCTATCAAAGAGCTTATATTAAATAAAGTAGTAATGATTATTTAGAGGAAAATTACTTATCTATGAATTTAAAGAATAATAGTGATTGTATAAATAGTTATATAAATTATAGAGGAATTATTACAAAAGGAAAATAGTTATGTAATTTAGCCAGGATCTGTATTTTTAATATTTTGGGATCTCATTGGAATTACAGTAATAGCTTTGAGTTTATGGTTATGTCCATTTCTAGCATGTTTTTTATAATAACATAAATAAAGAGAAGTTGATGAAGAGATATTCCCATATTTAATTGCTATTATCGCACTTTATGCAGTATGTGATTTTGCCATAAGTTTAAATAGGGGATTTATTTTAAAAGGAGAAGTAATATTATAATACTTATAAAGGTTATTTATGATAGAATGCAAATAATAAAAAATTATTTTTAATATACCTTCTTTACTGAAATTTTAAATCTGATAATGTGGGCTCTCTTTTACTTTGATTATCAAGTAAATGAATTTATAACAATAATTTAAATGTTGATCATTTTTAAATAAATCAGAAAAAAGATTGTTATTTAATATGAATAATTTTATTTAAGAGGAGGTTTAAGTTAAATCTTAGATTTAATGAATGTAATATTAAGTGTTTATTTTGTTGCTCATACAATGGCATGTTTTTGGTATTATATGGGAGAATTGACTAGCTATAAATTTGGTCATTCATGGTTAATTAAGGAATAACTATTAGAAGAAACACTTTGGGTAAAATATGCTTATTCTTTATATTGGGCAACTATGACTATGGCAACAGTTGGATATGGAGATATTACAGCATAAAATTATTATGAAGTTGTTTCTACTATTGTTATGATGTTTATTAGTAGTTGTACTTTTGCTTATTCAATGAATTCTATTGGATACATTTTAAAATTAATTTATGACTAAAAATAATAATATAAGTAATTATTCAATTAATTTTATAGAAAATCACTTATTTTAATCAATTAACATATGAGGCATAATAATATTCAACCAGAATTATAAAGTAGAATACGAAATTATTTACAATTTCATTTTCAAGAAGACATATTTGGAAGTTAAGAAGATGTATGCAAAATTATTTAGATTTAAAGATCGATAAAATTTATGCTTATCTACCTTAAACTCTCAAAACAGAACTTAATTTTGATATTAAAATGAGTATAATGAAAAAGATGAAACTACTCTAACTTTTTTCATTATAAACATAAAAATACATAAGTTAAGAAAGTGAATTATAGACTTACCTACCTGGAGATTTTATAAATTAATTTGATTCTTCCCTGTATATAAAATTATAAATTTTAGTTTTTTTTTTCATATTGGTTCAGCTACAGTATTAGAAAAATAAAGCAATGCTTAAATTGAAATAGTAAATGAAGGTGATACTTTTGGTGAATACAGTTTTTTTAGTGGCTTCAATTTAAATTTATAAATTAAAACTAATACTCTTTGTAAAGTTTATAAAATTGAAAGATCTAAATTTTTAGAAATTCTTAAATATAATTAAAGAGATTTTGAAAGATTTCATTAAATTAAAGATGAAATTTTATTTGCTCAAAATCTTTAATAAATAAACTTAAAATGCAAATTCTGTCATAAATTTCATCATATTAGTTTAAATTGTCCAAATAATTTTTATTAGCCTGATATTGAAAAATTAATTAAACAAGATTATTTCAAGCAATAATAAAGAAGAGAGAGAAATATTAAAAGATCATCTAGAAGATAATTTAATACTCTTCTTGCTTAAGAAGATGTTGAAAATTGTGCTAAATTATTTGATGAGAATGAATCTATTAAAAATCTAAGCTAAGATGATTAAAGAAATTCGTATACTTTAATTGAGTCTAAATTAGATCATAAAAGTTTAAAATTATCATCATAAAAAAATATTTTCGATAAACCCTCTAATTCTTGTTAGATTCTTGATGAAAGTAATAATATAGATAAGAAGTAAATGATGTTAGATGAGTTTAAATGTAGAAACTTAAATGTAACTGCTGAAATTGATTAATATTATTGTTTTACTGTATATAAGTAAAACAATAATATCGATAATATGATTAAAGAGTATGAAAAATAGTTTAAAAAATTTCCAAAATCTTTTCAACAAAAATTAGACTAAGCTGGTAGGTATACATTTTCGTATTGGGCGAAATTAAATTCTATTAAATTAAGATCAATACTGGAGAAACCGTAATGAAAATTTAATGGTATATTTTAATATTTTGATATAATTCTTAAATAACAATAATAAAATAGCTAATTTTTATTAAACAAGGATATATTATTAATATGCTTAATTTTATATTTTTGAATAAATGTTTAACTATAATTATGAATAGACATATATTTTATATTACAAAAAGTAAGAATTCAAGATTAATATTTGAAATTGGAATGAAAATGTCTATTCTAAAACAAGTTTAAATGAATGTCAGAAATTTTAAGGAAAATGTCTTATAACATTTACACCTTTTAGCTTTAGAGCTTCTTTTATTTAGTGCCAATTTAACCTTTCTTGATTTAATGTTTATTTGCAATCAGGACATTTTTCAGTAAAATTAGTAGTCTAATCACAACTATTACAATATTCTGATAGACAAACATGTATTTTAAAATTATCAGGTACTCTTGAATCATTTTTTATTTTAAATGGATCAATTTAATCTTTTGGAAATGTTTTAGTATTAAAAGATGTATTAAATGATATTCTCATAATTAATTTAGTTTTAACAAGGTTGTAGTTATAAAATTCAATTAAAATATCTCCATGAATAATAATTGGATTAGGGGAGATTATTATACAATTAGTTTAATTTTCTTAAACAATTTTAAGTGTTTCTGTGTCTTTAATAAGTTATTAATTTTGATAAATTTTAGCGAATAGTTTACTACCATCATCTATATTAAATTTTGGTACACCTTCAATAATAATTGAACTAAAATATTTAAGACTTGGATAAATGAGTTCACCTTATAATAATTAGTTGAAGTATTCAATATAACGAATTTGACATGGTTAATTAACACCTAAACCTTAATCATTGAATCTAGATTTTTCATAGTATTATAGAACATCATTTACTGAATTAAACATTCCACAATATAAAAGGTAACAACAAATTAATGTACCTGTTCTTCCTTTTCCAGCCAGACAATGAACAACAACAACATTTTCTTATTTCTAATTGAAGAACTCTTACATAGATTTACACATGTTAAAGAGTAAATGTAATTAAGGAGCATGATGATTATTCCACTGATAATTTTTTACTTGATTTTTAAATTTAGAATAATCATATGTACGTGATGATAAATTCATTATTAAATAATTATTACCATGTCTCTTCTCTAAAAATTTTACAACCTAAATATTCTACATAAATAATACCTTGTCAATAGGATTTCTATAACAACTTTCAAATCCTTCTGCTGGAAAGGCCATTGCAATTATCCTGTCACAAATGTAAGTTAAATCTAAATTATACCCATCTGAAATGAATCTCTTTTTTTTTCCTGAAACTATTTATCTAATATAATCCATTTATTATGTATATTTTAAATAATATTCATTTAAAATGATCTAATACTCACATTTTTATACCCAAAACATTTTTTAAATACCCCATATTAGATTTAAATTAACCTAAAACGTCACTATATAATATAATTTAATAAAATATTATGAAATATAACATATAATACATTTCATTATCACTTATTATATAAAGAATAACAATGAATTTTAAACATATACTAAAGAAACATCATTAGAAGATTCATTTATATTTAACCTTATTTTTTGACTTCTCACCATTTGATTGATAGTTAAATTTATGTGACATTTTTAGTTTTTTATTATTTTACTACACAAGAATTAATCATTCAATAAATCATCTCCAAATTATGCAATCTCTTTATTAACTCCAATATTGATTTTATCTCAAATTACTTAATTTTTTTTAGTAGCCAACCCTTTATCAAAATCTTTAAATATTTTTTTAGAGTTCTTTGAACATCTTTAATTAATTTAAGTGGTAATTAAATGACCTTTTCTATAATAGTATATTTATTTATTAATACAATTATAATATAATTCATTTTATAAATAAAACAATCATTTAAAATGTTCACTTTGAATTCTTAGTCTATAATTTTCACTTCTCAATCCAGATTCTTAAGAATTTTCAATATTACTCATTAATCAGAAAGGGCTTATCACTTTATTAATTAGGTATCTAAATCAATTTAGGTTTTTTAAATTTATTTCCCAAATTTAGGTTTATTAATTATATATAATTTTAGCTTAGAAATTATTGATGGAATATAAATTAAATTATTCTGATTAAATTAACATACCATCATATTTGAAGTAGTTATATAATTATTGATTTTCTATTAATTAATAAAAAATTATAAAGAATATAAATTTTCCTCTGCTACTTTATATATATAAAGTCAATTTTTCTAAAAAATATGAATAAATACCTAAAGATTTTGAATTCGGTTTTGTAAAAAATAAACTTACACATATACATAGATTAAATTATTATCCATAATTCATCCATATATTCTTCAGGAACCTAATTATAACCATCTTTGAAATCCTGCAGGTTTAATAAAAAACTTTGAATTAGAAATTAGATAAAGAGATATTTAATTTTTTGAGTCTCTTTTGAAAATATGATTTCTTTTGAACGCTAAGTTCATACATTTATTCATAGAAATTTAATATAATATAAAATAAAATATCGATTATCATTCTTGAGAATGCTCATAATAAGCAATTCCATACATTATGGCTACAGCAGCAGAAAAAGAAATTAATTAGAGAAAGGCTATTTTACCATTTTCTTCTTTTAAAATAGTAGGTAACATATCAACACAACTTATGTAAATGAAATTACCTGCAACAAAAGATAAAACATATGCTTCATTCTCTATTGATGATATTCCTAATCCTATGAAAGCACCAATTAAAGCACTTAAATTAATGATTCCATTTGAAAATAGAGCTTGTGAATTTGTAAACTTATTTTCAAGTAATATACTTGTATCACCTATTTCTTATGCTAATTCATGAATTATAATTGCAACCAGTGTTGCTATAGTACTGCTAAAATTATCATCATTTGCAGTTGCAAATATGATTCCTAATGCTAAGCCATCCATAATATTATGCAAAAAATCTGAAATCAAGTTTAAATACCCTAATGTTGGTTTATATTTCCAACTATCAAAAGTAAATAATTATTCTGAAATTGAAAGTTGAGATATTTTAGTATAATGCTATTCTTGAATTCTGACTACTTTATCAAGTATATCAGGAGAATCACCTAAATTTTTATTTTCTGAATTAGTTTCTTGTTAGGCAAGATCAAAATTTTAAACTTCAGGTTAAACTTTGTTTTAATTCATAACTTATGACTATAAAAAAACAAAAGCTTTTTCTATTAAAATAAAACTTAGAACTCCTAAAAGTAATAACAAAGATGTTAAAAATTCTTTTGAAATATCTTCTTCTTCNCATACCATCATATTTGAAGTAGTTATATAATTATTGATTTTCTATTAATTAATAAAAAATTATAAAGAATATAAATTTTCCTCTGCTACTTTATATATATAAAGTCAATTTTTCTAAAAAATATGAATAAATACCTAAAGATTTTGAATTCGGTTTTGTAAAAAATAAACTTACACATATACATAGATTAAATTATTATCCATAATTCATCCATATATTCTTCAGGAACCTAATTATAACCATCTTTGAAATCCTGCAGGTTTAATAAAAAACTTTGAATTAGAAATTAGATAAAGAGATATTTAATTTTTTGAGTCTCTTTTGAAAATATGATTTCTTTTGAACGCTAAGTTCATACATTTATTCATAGAAATTTAATATAATATAAAATAAAATATCGATTATCATTCTTGAGAATGCTCATAATAAGCAATTCCATACATTATGGCTACAGCAGCAGAAAAAGAAATTAATTAGAGAAAGGCTATTTTACCATTTTCTTCTTTTAAAATAGTAGGTAACATATCAACACAACTTATGTAAATGAAATTACCTGCAACAAAAGATAAAACATATGCTTCATTCTCTATTGATGATATTCCTAATCCTATGAAAGCACCAATTAAAGCACTTAAATTAATGATTCCATTTGAAAATAGAGCTTGTGAATTTGTAAACTTATTTTCAAGTAATATACTTGTATCACCTATTTCTTATGCTAATTCATGAATTATAATTGCAACCAGTGTTGCTATAGTACTGCTAAAATTATCATCATTTGCAGTTGCAAATATGATTCCTAATGCTAAGCCATCCATAATATTATGCAAAAAATCTGAAATCAAGTTTAAATACCCTAATGTTGGTTTATATTTCCAACTATCAAAAGTAAATAATTATTCTGAAATTGAAAGTTGAGATATTTTAGTATAATGCTATTCTTGAATTCTGACTACTTTATCAAGTATATCAGGAGAATCACCTAAATTTTTATTTTCTGAATTAGTTTCTTGTTAGGCAAGATCAAAATTTTAAACTTCAGGTTAAACTTTGTTTTAATTCATAACTTATGACTATAAAAAAACAAAAGCTTTTTCTATTAAAATAAAACTTAGAACTCCTAAAAGTAATAACAAAGATGTTAAAAATTCTTTTGAAATATCTTCTTCTTCTTCTTCAACTATTTCTTCTTCATTTAATAATCTATCATGCTCATGTTCATGATCTACTTCTTCTTCTTAATGATCATGAGATGCAAATGAATGAGGAATTAAATGTATAAATGCATCACCTTAAAATATATTCAATTTTTACCTAATAATGCTCCTACAGCAAATCCTATTAAAACTTTCATTACTTATTTTGCTGTTTCTCCTTTACTAATGTTTTTTAAAATGATTATTAAAATGGAAACAACAAATCCAATCATACTTACACCAAAAGATGCTAAAATTCCATATCCCCATTTTTCTGAGCTTGTTGGCTCACAAAATACACTTTATATCAAACTAAACAAAATTAAGAGGCAATGGTGATTCATGAGCACAAATAAATATTATTAAAATTTGATAATTTTCTTTAATTAGTATTTATACTTCATTTTAATATATATAAAAATCTACTCAATAATTTATTTATTGTGATACTTTGTTATTTCTTTGAAAATTAATAAAAACATTCTATAAAATTTTATAATAAATAATCAAAGATATATATCATATTTATAAACAATTAATAATTCATCAAAATTATTTATTATTATTTATAATTAAATTTTTATGACTGATCTAGAAGAAAACCTCTTATAAAGATCTGAGGTGATTAAAACCTAATTTTAAGCTCTTTAGGAGGTATTAAGATCTAGTAATAATCAAGAAAGTATAAAACTCTGTAGAAGAAATAAAAGCTTTCAATGACTAGTAATAATCTTTATAGATTGCAAAATTGTATTCTAATCTTTTTACTTAGATAATACAATGACATATAAGTTTCTAGAAATCAATTCAAAATGAAAGCAGAAAAATTAAAAGATTTAATTGCTTAGCTTGAAAAGATAGCTAGAGGAAATGAATAAAAAAATGTGGCCAATAAATAGAAACAATAATATTTAAAAGAAGTAGAGAGATAAAAAAGGATTATGAAAAGCTTTATTAATTCATCATTTGAACAAAAATTTTCAAAAATCTCAGTAATTAGATAATCTAAGGTACATGGATAAGAAACCCAATAAGAATAATTAAAATATTTTGTTGATTAAAATTATGTGAAAGTTGTTCCTAAAGATTAAAGATTATAAAATAATGAAAGAAGTAATCTATCTTAAGTTCATGCTGAAGAAAGTTAAAGAATTAAAGCAGTTTCTATTGATGAGGATTTTATTGAAAATGATATGATTGATTTAGAAAATATGTTAATTGATGAAAGATAACGTGAATTAGACTTAATTGAAAAGGAAGCTCTTTAATTAAATTTGATTGCTAATTAAATGGATGATATGGTAGATTAATAGGGTGAAGAATTAGATTTTGGTTAATAAAATTTAAATTAAGCGAAAACTAATATTATTGGAGTTTCAAATGAATTAGTTGCAGCTGATCAAAACTAAAAATAAGTTATGAAAAAATATTATTATGTAATTGGTGGCCTTATTGTTGTAATTATAGTATTGATTATTGTATTTATTGTAAAATGAATAATGTATATAATATATTTTTATCATGTTCCTGCTGCAAAAACACCAATTAAAATAAATAGCAAGAGCCCTCCTAAAATTAATAAGACATTTTAAGTTTTATTTTCTGATGGATACTCTTATTATTCTCCTTAAAGTCCTTAGTTATTGATATTATGGTCTTTTGAATAACAATAATTCCATTATTTTAATTTATTCCTAATATCTTAAAGATTTTGATATTGAATTTTCTTAAATTCTTGTTATAGCTAAATAGAATTAACACCTAGTCTTTTGATAGTTTCATAAAAATACTAAAATAATAATATTAATTTATTTTACAGGTTTTGGTTTATCAAAATTAAGTCTACTTATTTTTTCTAATTATTTTTTGGCTTCTTAAATTTAATTCAATTCTTATAAAAATTCATTTGCCTCTTTTATCTTTCCTTATTTCTATAAATCTTTCAACATTTCCATTCCCTTTTTTTCTGTAAAATGTTTTACTTCATTAATCTCTTATGGAATTTCCTTTGAATAATCTATTTCATAAGTTAAATTAGCATTTTCAATTAAATTTATATGATTTAATTACCTGTTATTCATAATTTCTATTGCTTATAAATAAGTACTAGCAATTAATTCATCTTCTTAAATTTATTAAGCTTTTTTTAGATCTTCAATTGAAGCAATAAGATTTTCATTACTTAATGGAGATAGTGATAATAAAGCCTTATTAATAATTTTATAAATTACTTTTCCTCTTCGAAATAAAGCTTTCGGAGAATTTGGATCAAAGTTTAATACATAATTAGTTATTTCTATTGTTTATTAAAACAATTAAAGTTTGAGATAAGTAGCTGAAATATTATTCAAAATTTATATTTTTAGTTCTATTATTATGAATATTCTCTTACAATTTAGTAAAATCGATTCTTATTAAGATTTCCCGTTATATTGAACCAAATATTGAGTGTTATTTTTGCATTCCCTAAACTCTAAAAATTAATAAAGTTCTTCATATATTTGACAAGCAATCTAAAAATCATCTTTTCATTAATATATATGAATTTACTCATTTTATAAAATTTATTTCCTCTTTCCTTGATTAAATTGCATACAGTCATTTGTATTTGAAATGTTTATTTTCTAAGATTTTAGAAAGTAGTTGACAATTTTATAAATTAAGGTGTTTATTAATCAACAAGGCTCTTTTTATAAGCCTTTTATAACATTTATTAATGAATACATATAAATAATCAAATATTATTCTTTTAACAGTTTGTCAAGTTTCTCTTAAGAAAATTAAACTAATTTTAAATAAGATATATGAAAAGAGATATATCAAATGATGGTTAAAAATAAAAAGATGATTTTATAAATAAAGTTTATTAGATGTTAAAGTATATGTTCAAAAAAAAAAAAGATTCAATATTGATTAACACGCTTAATTAATCCAATATTAAATAGTAATTAAATAAGTCTTTATTCTTTTCTGCAAATTTCAATCTCTTAGAAAAAGTTAACTACTAATTCGGTTCTTATATATTTATTAACTTTTTCTACATCTTTTAATTTCATGATTGTATTTTTGGATAGTTTGAGCATAGCAATTAATAATTTAGTGATATATTTTTATCCCATCAGTTAATAAATATTTAAGATAAGTATTTAATATTAGAAGGGTGTATTTTAAAGCATCATAGTTAAATAATAAGGGCTGAAGCAAATGCCCAAATCATTAAGTCCAATATCTTAAAGATGCTTAAATAATTTTGGTATAGAAGTCTTCAATTTAAATTTCAGTTTTGCTAAATTTTCAAACAGTCCTGGAGTTCCAGCTATATAATTATTTCTATTGTTGTAAATTAATTCATTGAATATTTTTTAAGGTTAAGGAACTTAAAAATAAACTAAGGTTCCAGCAATAAAGTTCATTCCTTAAGCATATCCAACAGCTGGATCATAATCTGCATAATTAAGAAGGAGCGTTCTTAATTAGTCTTATTTTTATTTATCTTTAAATTATGGTATCTATTAGTAAGTTCTCCCAACGTCTCTATCAATTAATTCTGCATAATATGCACTGGGTTCTTAAGGATTTGGCATTTCAAAGTCTTTGAATTATGAAAATATGTGCATTAAATTGATATGACTTATTATATATTATAATAATACTCTTCTATTGTAAGGAAAGTTGAATAAAACAAGGCTAAAGTTAGATCTTTCTATCTGAAGTCATTTATAGATTCTTCTTCCATAATTTAATTCCAATCTTCTTTTTATATGGCAACAAATGATAGGTTGTGTCTTGGCGTCTATTATTTTGTATTATTTTCATTTTCAGTATCTGAATTTTTAGAAGCTAGCATTAAAGAAATAATTTTAACTAAATTAATAAAATGGTTAAAATGAAATGAGGAGACAATATAAATTCTTTATCATTAAGAATAAGAGAAATATACAAATTTTATAAAGTATTATATTTTCCACTAAAATAAAATATGACTAATTATCAAGAATTTAATATATTTGATTAATCAAAACTTTTTTACTCTCTTTTCTAATATTCATTTATAGCTTTATAGCAATGAAATATAGAAAACATTGTAATTAGATTTAATAATCATAGATTAAATTAAATAAAATGATACTGTTTTTTTAAACAAAGGGCTTCAAATAATATCAAAATTAGATTGATGTTAGAAACATATTAACAATTTAATCGTAATTTAATTTTTATAGTGATATTTTTAGATTAATAGATACAATATTCTAAGAATTAGTAAGTAATCAATTGAATTTTATTGATATTTTCTTATTTTTAGCAAGTATGTTATATTGATTGACTAAAATAATTTATGAATAAAGTATAAAAAAAACAGAATTATATATATAAAATAGAATATAGAGTATTTAATTCTAAGTTTGCTTTCTAAATAATAAAATATATAATTTGAATTAAATTATTATTCCATCGTTAATGAAGAAAATAAGCTCATAGATTTAATCTCTTATCAATAGAAATAGCTTCTAAGAACCTTCATTAAGCAGTGATATAAAATCTTCAAGAAGCAATCCAAAAACTGCAAAGACAGAAAGACCTTAATCTAAAAATAAATAGAATGACTTATTAGATTATCTAAAAAAAGAAAGAAATACAATAACATAAATGGTTAATTCTGTAAAGAATACTTTACAAGGAAGTAAAAGCATAGATAATTTATAAACGTAAAGTTAAAAAAGTGAGCATTTTAAGAACGGACAACTAAATGTAAATATTATCATGAAAATTCTAGCATGTAGATTTGAATGTATAAACTGTTGATGGAAATAATACAAAAAGGTAAATACTCAAATAAAAAAATTTATCACTTGCTATAATATCATTAGAAGTATTCTTAATGAGTTTATTCTTTATAGAATCAACTTTTCAAATAGTTGTAAACTACTAAATAATCTTACAATCAATCCCCTTAAAATTAAATAAAATCACCGATAATAAAATAAAAAAATTAATATTTATTTGATATGCAAATAGTATAACTATTGAAATAATATAATGTAGTTAAAAAACATGAAAAGTTCCTAAGATGATAATTTAAAGAATTCTTAAATAAAATAAAATAAATAGTCGATACTATCTGATGATCCATCATATCATAGATAATCAATAGAGGATATTCTTTATAATAAGAAATAGTTTAAGTAAGTAGAAA
The DNA here is from genome assembly GCA_905182985.1 of Paramecium sonneborni. NCBI lineage: Eukaryota > Ciliophora > Oligohymenophorea > Peniculida > Parameciidae > Paramecium > Paramecium sonneborni. Next base: position 548,554 of record CAJJDN010000016.1, on the reverse strand, counting down.
CATCAAAACCATAATAATATCAGAAATAATCTGAGAATGAAACAAAATCGATTAATTAAATTCATTTTAAAACTGAAGCATGTTCATCATATATTCCATAAAAATAATAAAATTTAGAAGAGCCTCTAAATTATGATTAGGAATAATAATTAAAGATTATATTATATTATAAATAATAGAAGTAATTATTCTTAGTTATTTAGATATCATTATTTATTTAAGTACTAAAATAAAACAACAGATGATCTTTTTAATTATTTGATACAATAAATAGGTGGTATTGAGAAATAATTTACTAAACTTGGAGGAGGAACAGGTTCAACGGATGGAGATTCTATTTAATTAGGTATTAATTAAATTAATTAAAGAATTAAATAAAATAAGTTAATTTCAAACAGTATCAAAAAATATACCATACGATTATTATCTAACATTAAATAATTTGACTATGTAAGTGTTTAAAGGAATAACACTGTAGATTTAACCTTATTATTCTTAATCAATATAAACAAAAAGAGTTGGGTTGAAAGATTTTACATTAATAAAATGTATAGGTGTAGGAGGATTTTCAAGAGTATACATGGTAAGAAAGAAAGATAATGGAAAGTTTTATGCATTGAAACTTATAGATAAGAAATTCATATTTGAAAATTCAAAAGAAATAATAGTATAGAATGAAAGAGATATTATGACTAAAATGAATAATCAATTTATTACACCATTACATTATTCATTTGAAACAAAATATTATATTGCTTTTGTTTTAGAATATTGTGCTGGAGGAGAACTATTTTATCATTTAAGAAAACTTAAGAGATTAAGTGAGTAAGATGCAAAAATATATTTTGCAGAAATATGTTTAGGAATGGCTTATTTACATTCATAAAATATAGTTTATAGAGATATTAAGCCTGAGAATATTTTATTAGATTTATAAGGTCATTTATTATTAAGTGATTTTGGATTATCAAAGCCTGAAATGACACCAGATGATTTTGCTTATTCATTTTGTGGATCACCAGAATACATGGCTCCAGAAATGCTTATGAAAACAGGACATAATTATCTAGTTGATTGCTATTGTTTAGGCGCATTACTTTATGAATTAGTAACTGGATTACCTCCATTCTATTCACATAACACTTAAGATATTTATAATTCAATTTTAACTGAATAAATATAATTCCCAGGTTATATTCACATTTCTTCTCTTTTGAAAGATTTGATATAATCATTATTATAAAAAAATCCAGAAGATAGACTTGGAAATTAAAATGGAATTATTGAAATCTTACATCATAAATGGTTTTAGGATATAGATTTTAATGCAATTTTAAATAAAAAGATTACGCCTCCTTATAAGCCCTATCCTTTAAAATATAATTTTGATGAAGAAGAATTTAATAAAGGAGATGCTGAATTTAGAAAATAATTTCAAATTAATTTATAAAAAGAATTCTAAGTATTAATGAAAATTATTCTAAGAATGTTGACACTGCAAACTATTTATTAGATGATTTCTATTATTCAAGAGATAGTATCTATGGATAAGAAAAATCATCAAGATCTAATGAAGTCAATTTGAACCAGTTATAAAATTAAGCCCTTATTTCAGAACCATTTTCTATAAATCAGTCAAAGATTCAATCACCTTAGCCAGATTAAAATGAATAATAATTTTTATAGTCTTCGCAAGAGTTTAAACGTATTATTGGAACAAAGGGTAAAAGTGAAGTTTACTAAAACCCATTAAAAATAGATAATATGGTTAAATCATCCTAACTCTTACATTAAAATACTAAATTAGGTCATAATTATTCAAAAACGATGTAGTAGGCCTAATCTTCACTTTAAGACTTTAAAGTAATTGTTATTTATATTTTTAGTAAATTAAATTATTAATTGATTAATCAAAAGCTTTAAAAAGCTCAGATCGAATAACTACTATGCCTGATTAAAATAAAAAAAATATAATAGATAGAGTAAAAACAGAGTAATTTGGAAATTTAGCATCTCCAAAAACAACTACTGGTAGTTCTGTACATAAAATGAGTAATTTTTAAGCATTATTTGGATCTGAAAAATAATAGAAAACATTTTTCTGATTAATTAAAGAGTATATAGTAATTTTGATATTATTAACTAAAAATTTAATCATTAAAACTTATTTCTTAATTATCTAAAATTTGGTTGGTTATTTTTTAGTATTAATAAATTATAATTCTTTAAATTTGAATTATTTGAATTTAATATTGATATGCATATTAAATTTGTGATATTATTGTATCATTTATTGGTTAATTAACAAACTACTCTTAAACTTCTTAATTTAAATATTTTATATATTGATTTTTATTAAAATTTCCAAAAAGGCAATGGAATATATACAATTATCAACATATAAGAAAAATAATTATAAAAAGGGATCTTACAAATCTAATTAATGATTTTCAAAGTGATAGTAGTATGCATAAGATAAAAATTTTTTTGATTAATAGTCTAATACATCGAAATAGTGATAAATTAAATAAATAAATTATTCTGTTGCAACATTAATGTACTAATGATATCATTTTTTCTTTTATTCAACTTTTTTAATATAAAACTCTAATTCTTTTCCTTCTAAAATATAACCATCTGCCCTCCCTGATTATCCAGGTCTGGATGTTATTCTAACCAATAATCTTTAATTAGAGAACTGTTCTTGAACTAATTAATCAATCACATTCTCTTTTGTTCTTTATGTAATTTTTTTTTATAAAGAATTTGATTTTTAAGTCTATTCAACTGGTGCATCCTAATATTTCAATAATATAGCTACTTTTTTGTCTTTTCTTTTTGGCCCCAATTCAACATTGTATTTTTTAGCATACCATTATTTGAATGGAGTAGCATCAACTTAAACAATTACACCTCTTGTTAATGTTTTTGTTCTCACTAATTCATTATTTGAAGGATGATAAACAACCTCAACAATTTTTGCTTTTTTTGCAACACCTTGACTACCCCAAGAGAAATTGCCTTCAGATAAACGAAGTGCTCTAAATTTATAATTGCCTCCTCTAACTCTAATTCTTCTCACTCTTTTTTCACCAGAAATCAATTTAGTCATAGCAGCTTGTCTACCTTTTTCAAATGCTCTCTTCTTTTTGTGAATTGGCATTCGACCTCCTGTTAGTCTTCTTTTATGTCTACTATCTCTAGAAATTCCCATGAATTATAAATATTAATATAATTAATATAAAAAGATTTTATTTAATTTAAAAAGTAAAATGGAAAACATTATAATTTTTATCTATTCATTTCAAATAAAAAAGAAGTTTCATCCTTTATTGTCCATTATTATTGTAACTTAAATGGTCTCTTTAAGCTATCTAATTTTAAATTAGATTGTTTATTAAGAATTCAGTTCATAAACGAATAAATTTTATTCAAAAATACTTTCACCCTTTTTACGAAAAGAGGTGAATATTTGTTGCTTCTGTATATACATTAATTATTTAAAGAACAATATAAATCTATCTAAATTTCAATATTATTATATTAATGATCAAAAATAAAAACCAAAATTTCATATTGAATCAAGAGTTAGAACTTCACTACTAACTTATATATGTTAAATTAAATATCTTAAAAAATCTAAATTAAATCATAAACATGTTTTTCTTGTTATTTCATACTTCCTTTGTAATTTTTATTTGGTATTTTTCTCTAAAAATATTGATAATATTACTTTAAAATGTCAAATAAATGATACACTTATTTTGAACTCATAGGCTATTGTATTTCAAAATCAAAATAATTTGAAGGCATTTTTAAATTAATCTTTGGAATTCTAACTTTTATTTCATTTAAATTAAGACTTCTTTTTCTTTATCTGATATCTGTTTCATTTCTACTAGAAGGAGTTGGGGTACTTTCTTGAGTAAATTATTATGAAGATTGTCTATCTTATTTTATTTAAACTATTCTTTAGTGTTTATCTACCTATTAATAGTTAACATCATAAGGAGAAAGACTTGGCAATTTTTAATGATGAATTTCTCTATCATTTGTTGAACCAAATGTAATTTATCTAGTATTTCGAATTTA
>CAJJDN010000016.1:519860-544434 GCA_905182985.1 Paramecium sonneborni | reverse complement strand
CCATTATTTGAATGGAGTAGCATCAACTTAAACAATTACACCTCTTGTTAATGTTTTTGTTCTCACTAATTCATTATTTGAAGGATGATAAACAACCTCAACAATTTTTGCTTTTTTTGCAACACCTTGACTACCCCAAGAGAAATTGCCTTCAGATAAACGAAGTGCTCTAAATTTATAATTGCCTCCTCTAACTCTAATTCTTCTCACTCTTTTTTCACCAGAAATCAATTTAGTCATAGCAGCTTGTCTACCTTTTTCAAATGCTCTCTTCTTTTTGTGAATTGGCATTCGACCTCCTGTTAGTCTTCTTTTATGTCTACTATCTCTAGAAATTCCCATGAATTATAAATATTAATATAATTAATATAAAAAGATTTTATTTAATTTAAAAAGTAAAATGGAAAACATTATAATTTTTATCTATTCATTTCAAATAAAAAAGAAGTTTCATCCTTTATTGTCCATTATTATTGTAACTTAAATGGTCTCTTTAAGCTATCTAATTTTAAATTAGATTGTTTATTAAGAATTCAGTTCATAAACGAATAAATTTTATTCAAAAATACTTTCACCCTTTTTACGAAAAGAGGTGAATATTTGTTGCTTCTGTATATACATTAATTATTTAAAGAACAATATAAATCTATCTAAATTTCAATATTATTATATTAATGATCAAAAATAAAAACCAAAATTTCATATTGAATCAAGAGTTAGAACTTCACTACTAACTTATATATGTTAAATTAAATATCTTAAAAAATCTAAATTAAATCATAAACATGTTTTTCTTGTTATTTCATACTTCCTTTGTAATTTTTATTTGGTATTTTTCTCTAAAAATATTGATAATATTACTTTAAAATGTCAAATAAATGATACACTTATTTTGAACTCATAGGCTATTGTATTTCAAAATCAAAATAATTTGAAGGCATTTTTAAATTAATCTTTGGAATTCTAACTTTTATTTCATTTAAATTAAGACTTCTTTTTCTTTATCTGATATCTGTTTCATTTCTACTAGAAGGAGTTGGGGTACTTTCTTGAGTAAATTATTATGAAGATTGTCTATCTTATTTTATTTAAACTATTCTTTAGTGTTTATCTACCTATTAATAGTTAACATCATAAGGAGAAAGACTTGGCAATTTTTAATGATGAATTTCTCTATCATTTGTTGAACCAAATGTAATTTATCTAGTATTTCGAATTTAAAGTTTTTAAGGTCTTTTTTTTATACTGAATGCCTAATTTTTGACTATAAAATTTTTAAACTCAATCTATTTTTGCATATTCTTATTATTGTTTGTTATTAAATAGTGTAAAGACATATATAATAAATAAATTAATGATCAAAATTTTTGATAGATGATTTAATCAAAAAGATAGCAAAAAACTTTTAATCGTTTGTATCTATTCATTTTGACTCACTCTTATCAATTGATAATAAATCATATAATCTTTCTCCAAGAATTTTAACAACAAAATAATTAAATTATGCAATTAAATTATTCATGTATTAAATTACGTCATTTTTATATTAAATTCAACATTTTTTCTCAAATACAATTTAGAGACTAACAATTCTAAGATAATGGGTATATAACAAATTTGTAGAATCTATTTTATTAATTATTCGAAGCTATTTAATTCATTTGTTTATAAAATTACTTAATTATCTACTTTAATAGAAAATGGAAATATTTATTAAAAATACATAATTATGTATAATTTTGCTTGTTTAAAAATGATTAATTAGAAGAATAGTTCCTAAATTTTCTTTATGTGTAATTTTTATTTTAAAAAAGAGAGGAAGAAATTTTATAAAATGAATATATATGTTTGAAATTGATTATAAATAATTCAATATTATAATAATCCATCAATAATCCATTTATTTCTTTCTTCAACAAATGGATGAGTTCTTATTGGATAGCTTTAATTATTGTGTGGTTCATCTTAAACTGCAAACAAATATTGATTAGGATTGGTTAGAGATCTTATTGTCCATAAATTAGATTCTGTTTATTCAATTAACCAGATATTTCTAAGTTCTTTAAATGGATGAAATCTGACATCATAATCATGAAATTGATTCAATTCTTTTTTATTATCGATAAATAAATAAAATGAAGGGAATTAGAATGATCTAATAGCAAAAGCATCTCCAGTTACTCTATCAAGTATAAATTTAGTATGTTAATTGTTATTTTAATTAACATTCACACTAAAATCATCAGAAAATACTTAATGATAATTTCCAATGGTTAGACTATTTTAGGGTAAATGAGCAGGTTTGAATGTAACAACAATAGGATCATATTTTAAAGGGTATGGTGTTGTAAAATTAGGAAATGTAATAATATACCAATGATTATTTTAATCTTCTTTATTTTAAGTTCGTACATCAAAATCCTTGCCATGATTATTTGATTTATCAGAAGCAACAAATAAAAATTGATCAGGATTAGTCTCAGATCTGATTGTAAAAACACTCCATCCATGACTTTCAATAATCCAATTGTTTCTTGCTTCTTGAAATGAATGAGTTCTAACATCAAAATTGTCTTAAAATTTTCTTGTATTATCATTGGAGCAAAATAAATAATGATTTGGTTTAGCAGCAGATTTAATAAGATATACTTTATCTTTGATTTACTCAATTATAAAATATGTGTCAACAGAGCTTTCTTAGACACATCTAACATCAAAATCATCATTAAGAGCTCTAGATTTATTTGTACAAGCTGCAAGATATCTGGTTGAAGCAGCAACAGGTCTAAAAGAAACGATCATAGGATTGGATCCAAGTTCCATAGATATTTTTTATTTATTTTGATTAATACAAATGGAACATATTATTATCATTATGTTATATATGGAATGAACAGATTAAAATGACATAAAGCTTCATAAATATTTAATCCAAAAAAGACTTAAAGATTAAGAATATCTTTAGATTCGAAAAGATGATTATTTAAATCTAGAATACAAAAATAAATATATTTATATATATATATTTATATATATGGTTAATAAATGAGAATGGGATTTAAGTATGTTTGTATTAATTAAATAATAGCATAAAAAGATGATGNTATTTTTAAAACAAAGGGCTTGTAAGAATTGTAAAGAGAAAGAAAAAATCTTTAAATAAGAATAACTAAATTTGATTGAAATTAATAGTAAATGATTCAATATTATTATAATCCATCAATAAACCATTTATTTCTTTCTTCTAAAAAGGAGTGAGTTCTTATTGGAAAACTTTAATCATTTTAGGCTTCATCTTAAACTACAAATAAAAATTGATTAGGATTGGTTAGAGATCTTATTGTCCATAAATTGGATTCTGTCTTTTCTATTAACCAAATATTTCTAAGTTCTTTAAATGGATGAAATGTGACATCATAATCATGAAATTTATTCAATTCTTATTTATTATCGACAAATAAATAAAATGATGGAAATTAAAATGATCTAATAGCAAAAGCATCTCCAGTCACTCTATCAAATATAAATTTAGAATGTAAGTTGTTATTTTATTGAACATTCACATTAAAATCATCAGAAAATAATTTATGATGATTACCTTTAGGGTAAATGAGTAGGCCTAAATTTAACAACAATAGGATCATATTTTAAAGGATATGGTGTAGTAAAATTAGGAATTGTAATAATATACCAATGATTATTTTAATCTTCTTTATTTTAAGTTCGTATATCAAAATCCTTACCATGATTATTTGATTTATCAGAAGCAACAAATAAAAATTGATCTGGATTAGTTTCAGATCTAATTGTAAAAACACTCCATCCATGATTTTCAATGATCCAATTATTTCTTGCTTCTTAAAATGAATGAGTTCTAACATCAAAATTGTCTTTAAATTTTCTTGTATCATCATTGGAGCAAAATAAATAATGATTGGGTTTAGCAGCAGATTTGATAAGATAAACTTTATCTTTGACTTACTCAATAATAAAATATGTGTCAACAGAGCTTTCTTAGACACATCTTACATCAAAATCATCATTAAGAGCTCTAGATTTATTTGTGCAGATTGCTAAATATTTAGTTGGAGCAGCAACAGGTTTAAAAGAAACAATTAAAGGGTTAGATCCAAGTTCCATAAATTTTTTATTTATTTTGATCTAATAAAGTTATTATTATAAAATATTATTATACAATGAGTAGATTCTAAAAACTTAAAAATTAAGAAAATCGTAAAGTTCAGAGAGATGATAATTATCTAAATCTTAAATGAAAAGTCATATATATATATAGTATGATTTGAAAGATATAATAAAATGATGTTGAATAATAAAGAAATATATATATTAGATATGATTGAATATAATATTTGATATGAAATACTCATCATCCCTAGAATCCATCTATGATCCATTTATTTCTATCTTCAACAAATGGATGTGTTCTAACACTGAATTCATGTCCATTTCCTTCATCTTAGAGTCCAAATAAGAAATGATTAGGATTAGTGGCTGATTTAATAGTCCAATATCCTTATCCAGCTGGTTCAATAATCCAATGATTTCTTGGTTCTTTATGTGTATGGAATCTAGCATCAAAGTCACCCCATTGATTATATGCTTGTCCATTAGCACAGAATAAATAATAGAGTGGACTAGCAGCTGATCTAATTGTGAATACATTTCCTTAAACTCTATCTAAGAAGAATTAAGTCTTATCTGTCTTTGCTCCTCTGGCTTTGACTGCAAAATCAGTTTAGAATTATTAATGTGGTTCTGCAAAAGTAAGGAAATGTTATTGTAAAAGAATTGGTCTTAAAGAAACAACAGGTGGTTAATGTAAAAGAGGATATGGATGAACGATATTTGGTACTGTAACTATGAACCAAAGATTTCTTTCTTCTTATTGAGCATGAGTTCTAACATCTAATTCTCCTTAGTGAGCATTTGAATTATCATCTGCTGCAAAAAGGTAAAAGTTTGGATTTGTTTCAGATCTAATTGTGAATGTACTCCATCCTACATTTTCTATAATCCAATTATTTCTTGGCTCTGCATAATGATGAGTTCTGACATCAAAATCACCTCCGAATTTTCTAGCATTGTCATTTGAACAGAACACAAAATGATCTGGATGTGTAGCTGGTTTTATTCTATACACAGCGCCATTTACGTGTTCTAATAAGAAATAAGCATTTTCTGAAGCTTAGTTAGCAATTCTGACATCAAAGTCTTCTCCTAAACATCTTGATCTGTTTGTTGCTGTTGACAAGTATCTACTTGGAACTGTGAAGGGTCTTATTGAAACTACGGCTGGAATTTATGGACTTTACATTTTATTTATTAAAATTTATTTAAAAGAAAATCTTCTTAAATACCCCCAATTAAGATTATGGAATATTTTATTATTCCATATATCTCTTATCAATATATAAAAATATTATTTTCAATATATATATGATAACACATTTTTAGAATTTTATTTTATTCTCATAATTTAAAAGTAAATCTTATCAATCTTTAATATATATCCTAATCTAACTAAAGAAATTTCAAATCACTCACATAATCTATATTAAAATAATTCTAGATTAATATCTTCTAAATATTTTAGTATTCAATCTCTTTTATTTATGTAATTTAAATCAATATTCATTCAAAAACACTGTTATGCTATGATAAAAATACACATTTTTTCCTATTAAGTATTTATTTTAAAGTTAAAAAAAGTCAATTATTTAAAAGATATTCAAACAACCTTAATTTATTAAACTAATTGTTGATATATATTATATTTTTCAGAAATTAACCTTGTTCAATTTTAATCTAAATACATATCCAAAATTAGAAAAAAGAAAAATCTAAATCTTAATCAATTAAATCTATCTTCTGCAATAGATATTGAGATTAACTAAATCATGCAATATATTTTTAGAGATATTTTTGCAAGATAGGGATATCTTCTTAATTTTCATAACAATCTATTAAACATTCAATTATACTATATACAAGTTTATTAATAAGTTAAAGTCCAAACATTAGCAGTTATAATCAAAATACAACACTAATTCACTTAAAAATCATTAAAATAGTTGTAAGCTAACACTATTTATACTATTTATGATTACTTAAAAAGTTTACATTTATATGATAAATTAATTGAATTTAAGAGTTTGAAAAATTAAAGACCACTAAGCTTAATGATAAAATTTAATTGATATCTAATCATAAATATTAGACAATAGAAAAAAGAATAAATAAATTCATAAAATCTAGACTATCAATTTTATAAATAATAAATAATATTAATTCATTCAACTAAAAACATGATTATAGTTTTAGTAGAATCAATTATAAATTTCTAATTTTACTAAAAAAGATAATTCTAATGTTAATAACCGCAAATTTATCACTCCCACTCTCAATTCCTTAATTTATTTCATTATTGCAAGTCATCTTTTTTTTAAATCTGATCCTTAATCTTAGTTGTTTATTTTATGTAACTAATAATCTTAATTTGATAATTGAATTTCCTAAAACAAATTTTCTTTCAAAAATAGATGAAATTGTTTCAAAAAATAATTTTCCTTATATTAAAATAATTATTATATTTTAAATAAAATCTAATTAAATACATTTTTATATTAAAAAAAAATCCAATTATGATCAAATCCTATTCATAAGCATCTCGACCAGAAATTATTTTAATATCAAATAAATAATTTAAATTAGTATCTAATAAAGTAGTTCCGTCTTATTTTTTGTATTCGAACTAACTTGTTCAGATTTTAAGGAATTATGTTGAAACATTAATCTCTCTAGTATTCATCTCCAATTCGATAGCTACAATGATAACAATAAAAAAATATATCCTAATTTAGTTAGTTCTTTACATCTACCATCAATATTACTGGGCTAATAACCCTGTCTATTTATTGAAAAATTTATATCTCTAATACAATCAAACTATGAACTATTTAATTATTATTCCAATACTTACTAATTCTTTTCTCAAGGCTTAATTAAGCTCCATTCAAATTTAAAAAACTAGCTTCTTAAAATTTAGGGTTTGATGATATATAAGTTTTATTTTATGAATATATTAATCTAAAATCTGATAAGTTTATAGATGTTGTTTAAATGATAAAAAGTATCTTAATAATTAGAAAATATAAATTTTAAACAAGCATTTAAATTTAATTAACCTGTAATTAAGCACATTTATATCAGTAGATTTTCATTTTTATTAATATATTAATGACTAGCTAAGTAATATTAAGCAAGAAAGAAACATCATATATATAAGTTTAATTTAGATGAAATCTGTTCAAAGATTTAGAATATTAAGTAAATATAATTATTTTAAACTAAAAAGAAATCAATAATCATCATGAACAATAATTCTTGAAAGAAGTGATTTCGTCGAATATACTTATCCACCCAAAACACCAATTAACAATGTTCCATTATTAGTTAGAAGAAATGTAAGCGTACTATCCTTATCTAACATTGATATAGAATCTACAAATTCATCACTATTATATGTAAATTTTTCTTTTTCTATAATATTTTTATCTAAAATCTTGAAGTTGTTGAAGTGATACTTCATTATCATGCTGTAGTCAGTTTCAAAATATGTTTGTAATCGTAATTAAGTCTATTCCGGAATTATTTCAAATTATATTCTGTGTAATTTCAAAGCTTTATATTACTAAGAAATCAGTCTAAATGAATCACAATCTGAAAATTCCAAATGTACCAAAGTATTTTAAATTTGCAGGTTTAATAACATTTTAACTTATTCCTTATCACAATTAACTAAAATTGGAATCTTACAATTTGATTTGCACTAATAAGTATTCATTTATGTATTTTCTTCAATCTATGTTTTTATACATAATTGGTAATTTACAAATGAGATCTGATATTACATGTCCATTCTAAAAAGCTTAAATCTATTAAAACAATAGCAATACTGATAGGGCTTATTTAAATGCTTCAAGATCTATTCTTTCAATTATCATGGGTTAATTCGTTTTTATTTTCTCTACTTACAAAGTGAAGTGATGAGAATTTGTTCTGCCAATTGAAAGAAAATCTATCTTATTAGTTACGCAGATATAAAAAGGCTATAAATTAAAATAAATACAAAACATCATTACGCTTTATTTTCATTAGACCATCGTAAATTTTTTTGCTTTCCTTATTAATTACTCCTGAGAATGTAAATTCAGGATCGGCTTCTTAATTCATTTTAAAATATATAAATATTATTAATAAATTCTGCCGGAATTAATTCTGTTACTCTACTGATTTATTGTTAATTTTTGCCTTAATTATTAAAAAATTAATAAATATTATAAGAGATTTAATTCAAACATAGCTATTAGGAAAAATAAATATAGAAATGCACATTAATTGATCAATTTAAGGTAATATAGCTAAGAAATTTTTATCTGAGTAATTTAAACAGTACAAAATCCACATGAAAACTTAATTAAGTTAATAGTAAAATTTAAAACAACTGATTCCTAGTATATAGAACATTTGTATAGAAAGTTCTTGAATATATAGTGAAAATTAAAAATTAAGAAATTATTTAAATTATAAAATTTGAGACAAATAAGTAATCTTGGAAAATAAAATTGTAATAATATAAGAAGGACAAAAAAAATGATGTAAATTCTAAGCCTAACAATGAAAATTGCTCAAATGTTAATAGCTATAAAACTTTAAAAAGAGATTCGATTTAAAATAGCAAAAAAGGAATGCTAATTTTTTGTTCAACAATAGTATAATAATATTTATATGATTTAAACTTTTGATCTTGCAAAAATGATTCTGAATGAAATTTCTTGTATAATATTAAAATTAATTTATACAGATTCTATAAACTTGATAAAAATTATTTAATGATTTATTGTAAAAAATATTACTTTTAGTATTATCATTTTCTATACTGAACAGATGTAATCTAATAAAGATAAGCATAATTCAAATTTTAGATTATATTTAAATCATAAATATGATAAATCAATATTTTCTTCAATTTTATGTTTCATTTCTTGAAAGATGATTTCATTTAATAGAAACATTAATTATTAATAGATGAATTGGTCATTTTATTTACTAATTATTTTATTTTATCCCTCTCAGTAAATTGAGGCTTTAATTAATCTTCAATTAAGGAGTCANATTGAAAGAAAATCTATCTTATTAGTTACGCAGATATAAAAAGGCTATAAATTAAAATAAATACAAAACATCATTACGCTTTATTTTCATTAGACCATCGTAAATTTTTTTGCTTTCCTTATTAATTACTCCTGAGAATGTAAATTCAGGATCGGCTTCTTAATTCATTTTAAAATATATAAATATTATTAATAAATTCTGCCGGAATTAATTCTGTTACTCTACTGATTTATTGTTAATTTTTGCCTTAATTATTAAAAAATTAATAAATATTATAAGAGATTTAATTCAAACATAGCTATTAGGAAAAATAAATATAGAAATGCACATTAATTGATCAATTTAAGGTAATATAGCTAAGAAATTTTTATCTGAGTAATTTAAACAGTACAAAATCCACATGAAAACTTAATTAAGTTAATAGTAAAATTTAAAACAACTGATTCCTAGTATATAGAACATTTGTATAGAAAGTTCTTGAATATATAGTGAAAATTAAAAATTAAGAAATTATTTAAATTATAAAATTTGAGACAAATAAGTAATCTTGGAAAATAAAATTGTAATAATATAAGAAGGACAAAAAAAATGATGTAAATTCTAAGCCTAACAATGAAAATTGCTCAAATGTTAATAGCTATAAAACTTTAAAAAGAGATTCGATTTAAAATAGCAAAAAAGGAATGCTAATTTTTTGTTCAACAATAGTATAATAATATTTATATGATTTAAACTTTTGATCTTGCAAAAATGATTCTGAATGAAATTTCTTGTATAATATTAAAATTAATTTATACAGATTCTATAAACTTGATAAAAATTATTTAATGATTTATTGTAAAAAATATTACTTTTAGTATTATCATTTTCTATACTGAACAGATGTAATCTAATAAAGATAAGCATAATTCAAATTTTAGATTATATTTAAATCATAAATATGATAAATCAATATTTTCTTCAATTTTATGTTTCATTTCTTGAAAGATGATTTCATTTAATAGAAACATTAATTATTAATAGATGAATTGGTCATTTTATTTACTAATTATTTTATTTTATCCCTCTCAGTAAATTGAGGCTTTAATTAATCTTCAATTAAGGAGTCACTTTGTTAGATGATTTTAAACTTTTTAATTGAATTAGTAAAGGTAAGATTTTGTGTTTCAAGTCTAGGAGAAAGTTAATTATAGTAATCATTCTTAAGATTTTGAGTTTTAATGATTTTAGAAGAATCCTATTTAAAAATGGAGAAATTATTAATAGATTTGGTGATTTTATTGCCTGGTTTAAGATTAGTTTGTTTTTTTAGAGTCGATGACATCCTTCTATTTTTTAAATATAGTTTAGGCAATAAATTTAATAATATTTTAATTTAGTAAGAATTTGCTAATGATTAAAACAAGAACAAAACCTGTTTGCAAAACTCACTTTAATTTATCATCTAAATAAATAAGCAGATATAGAAAGTATATTCTGAATTTAGTTAATCGAAAATGGTTGAGAGAAGCAGATGATGTTTCAACGGATAAATGTAAAATCAGATTTACAGAGAATAAAGTGCATCATTTTGTTCCATCAGAGACTATGGTAAAGAAAGTGATAAGATTTGATTGTTATCCAAAGAAAGGTATTCTAAAAAGCACATGAATTTGTGAAATAATGTTTACTGTTTTTTTTTTAAATATTTATGAATTAAACGATAACATAAAAATCAATCATAGCTTCTACGTTGACCCTAATTTTTCCAGCGAGGTGGTGTAGGTGGTCTCTTTTTTAGAGCCTCTTCATCCTCAATCCAATTATGAGCATTAAGATTTTGAGGATATATTAATTTTGGTACTATTTCTAAGTTTCTTTTAAGAATAAGGACAGCACCTGCATTTTTGTGTCTGCCACAATAATCAGTTGCACTAAAAACAGTGAGTAATTAACCTCCTATAAAAAAAATAATAATTTAATAATACCAGCAAATCTTTCAAAACCATCCATAACACATTCATGTGCACGAATAATTAAAGAAAGATTATTTTTAATTAAGAAATTAATAACTCTATCTGGTCCAAATTTTACTATATTTCCAGTACCTGCAGGATCTCTAATAATATTTGGTTAGATTCCAAAATCTTGATCTGTATCAGTTGGATCTGACCATAAAATATCAACTACTAATTATTATTCAGGAGTTGTGACTTCATGGATCACTTCCAAAGGTCTTTATAGATTTTCTATCTCAGCAACATAATTTAGTTAGCTACCAATTCCTCCATGAAGACATATAATTTTATCTTCTACTATGGCGGCTAATGGTAACCATTCAAATAATCGATTTACTCTTGCAAAAACTGAATCTTCATCATTAGGATCTTCTCCTAATCTTTAAGCACATTCCTCTGAAAATCCAAAACCATTATTTATCCATTTATCTTCATGATTTCCTCTTATCAAATGAATTGATTCTGGAAATCTTACCTTTAGAGCTAATAATAAACAGATTGTTTCTAAAGAATGATTCCCTCTATCAACAAAATCTCCTAAAAATAGATAATCAAATGCTTCAATGTCACTATCCTTACCATCAACAAAAGGAGATCCCCATAAATCAAAGAATCTCATCAAATCTGAATACTACCCATGAATATCCCCAAAAATCTTAATTGGAGCTTTGCATCTTAAAACCATTGGTTGTTCCTTTAGTATTGCTTCTGCTTAGTCACATAACATAATTATATGTTAAGCTTAAAATAAAAACTTTGCATTCTCTGAGATATTTATAAAAGTTTTAGGTTACAGTAATGTTGTAATGAATAAATGAGCAATATTATTTTCTTGTGCAGTTTAAGGTACTCTTCCCTTTTTATTAGGTGCTTTTGAATCTCTTGCTTCTTCAGCAATTACTGCTTAATTTATAAATTTAAATTAAGATTTATCTGCTTAGTTTTAACCAAATGGTTTTTATTATTTTTGTGTATTTTGATTGCTTTAGCCAGGTTTTTTTTGAATTAAAGAATTATTCAAAGGAGAAGCTTAAGTATCTGGAGAGACTGGGGTCATTTATGGTGATAACGATTATGGTGATACACTTTATAATAACATTATATAATACTTTCTTTAAGCATGTTGATATTAAGCTAATTTATTAGTCAAGGTTTCGCTTGGCAATAGTAATCGATTTAAATTAATTTTAGATATTATATCAGTTGGAATATTTGGTGAATCTAATTCAAATCCTCCATAGACAAAAATACTGGTGTCTACTAACCAAGATGAATGTCTAAATCTTTAAATACTATTAAATTTGGACCATTCTGATGTTTCAGTATCATAAACATCAATAGTCAAAGTTTCTCCAACATTTCCAGTTCTACCCCCAATAACAACTAGCATGCTGTAAACAAACAATGTAGTATGTTGATATCTTCCAACTGGTTATTCTTTATCAATTTTATATGGGGCTTTAACCCAATCCCATCTTCCATCTCTATGTCTTCTTAATCCCCATGCATCATTTAATGCTATTTAATCATTAGAACGTCCACCAAATGCTACAACCATTCCATTAGCACTTCCATTAGTGCATATACTAGCAGAATGATAAACTCTTGCTAATGGTTATTCAGATTTACATTCTAATCTAGCCCAAGTAATAGGACTCTTTTCTACATTGACACACCCTAAATTTAAATGCATTATTTATACAGCAATCATTAACTGGTTCCTGTCCAGTATTACCTCCAAAGACTATTAAAAAAGGTTTTGTAAAGGTTAAGGTATGACCATATCTTCTACCTGGAGTTGTTCCTACTACTGGAACTACGGTCCATTATCCAATATCATCATTTGATCTTAAATCTAATAAATATAGATCATCTGATGCTAGACTACCACCTAACATAATTAATCCATGTTTTTTACCTCCTGTTGCTCCACCATAGATTACTATTTAATTTACATCAACGCAAACAGCCGAATGTGCTGCTCGAGGAGAAGGTGCTGTGCCCTAAACTATTCATTTCTTTATTATATATACCTTCTACTCTTTTCCACTACTTACTTTACATATCAAATGAGAAAGTATCTCCTGTAATACTATATTTCCCTGTGTCACCAGTCGCGCCTGTCATTTAATTATTCTCATTTACCTCCAAATAATATTGCCTTTCCTTTTGCAATGTATGTTATTGTGTGGCCAAATCTAGCTTAGGGCAATTATCCAAAAGCTTCAACCTTTTCAAAATTATTCATTTATTTATTATATTTCAAATTTTAAAAATATATAATACCCTAAAATATCATTTATTTTAGATAGCGTAACAGAATTTATTAATGGATCCAAAACATCCTCTTTCAACCTCTATTCTCCATCTCAATAATTATTATAATAAAGAAGAAAGCTTAATTTTATTCACATTCCTAAGAGAATTTCTAACATCGATCCAGGAGCTTGAGAACTTAAACTTGTTGGAATATGTAACTTAGACAATAAATATTCATTTGTGTTCACCCATGAATCTAAGGAGTCTTCCTTTAATATTTATATTACTTAAATCACTCGTCGATTAATTTTTCTATTATTATTTTTTTTCAATTACCTGATCTTTTTTTGTTATTTCATCGTACAAGACAATTTTAATATTTTATTTTTAATAATGAATTAGTTAGATCCCAATCCACTTAAATTATTTATATTAAAATTTATGTCGAATGAAGCAGTTGCTGGTTTTATTGCCATTAAAACTCTATAAAATAAACCACTACGTTATTTCGATGCCAATTTCAATGAGTTCAGAGATAAAAATATGACCATGTATATATAGAAGAAATATGCTGATCTCAAAAGTTTTATTAATCCATCATATTATTTTTAGAACGGACTGGTGTAACTGAATTACCCATTCAAACATTTACAAGCACCCAATTATAGATTAAACCTAAAGCAAATGATGGTTTGAAAGAAGTCAAAGCTAATTATGAGTTAGATGAAAAAGTTATATAAATTATGCAAAAAGTTATAGACCAAGAAGAATTAGATGGTATATTGTAATAATGTTAAACTTAATCTGCAACTAATAAATAAAAAAATTGGAAAAAAAAACCAATCTCTGTTCCTTAAAAATTAGCACTACTTATGAATGATTAAATTGAATAAACTGATTTGGATGCTTTATTTGATTAATATCAAAGATAAAATCTTAAATCTTCTGTAATTATTATTAATAAATTTTTAGTTGAATGAACTAAAAATATCAATCAAAGATCCAAAATTGATTTATAAAAAACTAAGTAAGGAAGGACTTCAAAAAGTTGAATTTAATGATCAAGAGCAAGTTAATTTTTTTATGAAGAAATTATGTGAAGAATAAAAATTAGATGCTTGTTCAGTTTTGGAAATCAGGAATGGTATAAATGAATATTTAGTTTAGAAAATATAAAATTTAAAGAAGATGCTTGGGATGAAATGGAGAGATGGAGAAATATAGTATAAAAACGAATTACATAAGAATAATTGTAAAAGATTTTAGTAGATGAGGAGATGAAATAAAATAAATAATTGGTTCAAATATTTAAAGATACAAGAATTGATCAATTTGATCCTGACTTTTTTAAGAAGAAGGTAAAGAGTAAAACAATGAAAAGAGTTAATGAAGCATAAGATAGCTAATATCATAAATTTTTTGTTTAAACAGATACAAATAAAAATACATTTGGAAAAGAAGATTTTCTACGAAAGAAATTAAATTATGCAACACCAAAATCTAGAGTTGAAAATACATTAAGATCTACTAGACCAACAACTAGTGTTAGTAGATCATAAAGAGTTTTACATAGATCTGATATTGAATTCAATAAATTTATTAAGTAATGTGATAATGTAGAACATACTTTTCAGTAAAACAATACAAAGTTAAATGAGAGAATCTTGCAATTAGATAAAATGATGGATAAAGCATGTTAATATTTAGAAGAAGATAAACCATAAGAAGAGAAAGAACCAAATCAAGATTTTGAGAGATTTAAAAAATAACGTTTATTCAAAAAGAAATTCGTCACTTATTTAATTGATAAAGTAGAAAAGTAGTCAGATTTATTGAGTTAAAAGATTAAAACTGTATAATCGAAAAAAATGATCGAAAAGGTTCTCTCTGAAGATTTATGATTAACTATTTTATTATATTTATTAATGAAACTAATCAGAAGTTTAGTTTTATATGCTTCTATAATAAGAGTATGTCCTCTTTGAGTAGATGGCGTAAGCAAAATCTGAAATATTCCTAATCATTTTTTAATAAATTAGTGAAAAACTCTTTAAGAGAATCCTTTAAATTAGAAATAAGAATTACCACAAGATTTATATTTAAACATGGATCTTTTAAATAGGTTAAATCTTCTTCAGTTGTTTCATCACATTCTTCTCCAACTTCTTGATTAAAATCTAAGAATTCACTCATATACAAAGTAGATCCTGTTTCTAAATCTGCTAATCCTTTATCTTTTTTTTCTTTTGGATCCAACAACTAAAATAATAACTATCATAACAATACAGCAAATCTATCAGCTATATCTTGATCATCATCATCTTTAATTTTCTCCAAATCCACATCTACTTGATCTTAATTTTTTTTATCATTAAAATCATCATCATCATTTTCAACTTCTAATCGATCATCCTCTTATTATTGTGCGTTATCCTGTTTTTAAGGAATTATTTCATTATCAAGACAACGAATAAGCAAAGATAGGATTTTAAATGGTGCATATACATCTTATAGTTTAATTGTTAATAAATACCACTATTAATATTCTAATGACTTGGATTATATCCAATAACTAATAAATTCTCTAAAGTTTTATCTTTAACTAAGAACAGTTTCATTAGAGCAGAAAAAGTAGCATTTTTAGTTCCTTTTCCTCTAAACAAGGGTTATTATAATAACCATTTATCAATTAAGACTTTTAGAGCCATACGATTATCAATACTCCAGGAAGTTAAGAATGCTATTGATTCTTTAGGTTTTTCGATTATCATTCTAGCATAAACTAGAACTAAAGATTAAACAGTAGATGGCATTCTAGATCTATAAATTTTAAAGACAACTGCTTTTAATAAATTTAGATCAGGATTTCCATCTAAAAGATTATTAATAGTAATCATAACTAAATTGCCTGCAAATAATGAAGCTGATTCATTAGCAGAATTTTATGGAACTTCCAATAATTTTAAATTTACTTTCATAACATCTTAAACTAAATTCCTAAATTTAATTTTAAATAGATTACATTTTTAAAATTTATCCAGTTTCTATTATAATAAAATTCTTGAGACATTAACTAGTATGAACTTGTAATTAAGGATCTTCGTTGATCAATATTAAATTAACCATTGAAGGTAATAGATTTATAAAAGCATCTTAAGCCTTACTATCTGAACAAAACTTTATAAATGTTGATGTAATATTCATAATAGCACTCATTAATGATATATCACTTTATTTAATCTTACTTTTATCTTATATTTTATGTACATCTTCATAGAATACCTAAAAACAATCTAAAATGAATGGACAAAAAACCTTCAATAAATAAACACAAGTACTTCAAAAATATGAGGGTATGCTTCTTTACATTAACATATTCTAACTATTAATTCATTAAATGGTTTAATAACACATTATTCTGAATGAAAAACACTAAAAAACTATAGCAAAACTTTAGATCCGTTCTTTGCTAAAGTAGTAGCCAAAGTAGATGAGAATTTAACTAAATTTATTGTTGATTCTAAAATAGAAATCATTTAGTCTTGAGTAGCTTCTTAAAGAACAGTCAATACTGACTCCATAAACTCTTATTTATATTCAAAAGCAATATTAAATTTATGAATTTTTTAAGCATAACTAATATCTAAACATTTTCTTACTTTCCTAAAGCTTTCACTGAGATAATTCTTAAAGTAATTGGATATTTTGAATCTAAATAAATTATAACAGATTCAAACAGAGGCACAAGTAATTCTTTAAATTAGTGACTAATCAAATCTGAATATCTTGTAGTACTCCATATAGCTCTAGCTTATAAACTATGAGAATCTAATAAAATATTTATATTGTAGTTTACTATGTTTTTCCAATTCATATAAAATATTCTACATACATTTTTTTATATCAAAAGTACTCTAATGCTTTTGTTAAAACACAATTATGTCTTCTGAAAAACTCCCCAACATTAAATAGCCAGCTTCCTTTCTTTTTTAGATGAATGACTTGAGATAATGATTATTATTAATAGTGATGATCGAACCTTTCATAAATTGCATAACACTATCTTGATCAAAATCTTTTGATTATTATCCCTTTAGTTCTTAGAAATTCAATTTAGAAATTATGGATTATGCCAAATCAATAAATTCTTTTTCTTCCCTATTCAAGATCAATTTTTCACCAACAATAAGTATTTATTAAATAAATTGATCACCATATTTCTCTATCATATCATTTATCAATTTCAAGGCTAAGGTTCTTACACTCTTTTAAAGTAATTCTTCTTCATCATTTAATATAAAATAACTTGGATCTTTAACCCATTATTTTTCTTATTCTTTAGTAGCAGTCAAAAATGTTGATAGAGTATTTAGCAATGGAAATGTTCCAAATTTAATTAAATTATAAAGAGCTGGTTTTGTAACTAAAATAGTAATCAATTCTATAGAATATGCACATAATCCTTCAATGTGATTTTCATAATCATCATCTTCATTCAAATATTTATATTCAATATCTAATATAACATACTTTTCATTTTTTACCATTTTTTATATTGATTATTCTTTAATTGCTAATTGGCAATTCTTTGTTTTCTTCTCCAAATAATGAATCAAGATGTTCCACATCTATTTGATACACTATATGTCCTATATATAATTATGTTATCGAATTGAAAAACTTCCAAATTGGAATTAAAGAAAGAGCTAGAGATTTTCTACTATAGACTCCAAAATCTCTAAAAATGACTATCAATATTTTTAAAACTAACTTTTTGATAAAGATGTGTGATTTTGGTGAGGTTTATAAGGCTGATAAAAATAAAGACTATATTTATATATATATAATTGATACCATCCATATTTAAAACGTATTATCTAAACATTTGTTAACTAAGGAATTATCAGTTCCATCAGCAAAAGATATTGATCTCAATACAAGATATACCATCAATAATATTTTTTCTCTTAACATTTCATTTAATTCTGGTTATGCAAATATACCAAAGCCTTTTTCAAGTACTGAAGGTACTATTTCTTTCAATAAATTCTAGTATTCTCCATTTGTCTCACTCAATTTGCCAAATAACTATAAGAAGAGTTCTAAACTAGATTCAACTGCATTTATATCATCCATCCAATTTAAAAGTTCCATCAATGGACTTGGCCATATGTGACTTGGATCTAATACAATTATGGAAACTATTATTGATGACTTATATGTATTAATTTTAGATTACAATCAATTCTATGATAGGCATGTTTGACACATTCATAACTAACCCATTTAAAAGAAGTTCACGTATTATTTTACGACAAGGCTAAATCAACTCCCATTATTCAATTAAAATATTCCTTAACAATACTCCAATATTGATTCTTATTTCAGCTGGATAATCGGGAGATACTAAGATTTTTGTGCTCTCAACCATAAAATTGGAATAAGGAGTGTGCAAGATTTCATATGCTTTCTCCAAATTTTCAAGTGCTTAGGCATATATCTATAATGTTATTTCAGGTGTAGCTTCTGCCATTTTAAATTTTTTTGTATTTTTTATTTTATATAATATTTATTCAAATTCTATCCTCTAACTGCTTATTTCTCCATTTAATCTATTCTCGGATTAATTGTATACAAAATTAATGTTCTAAATTCAAATTTCTACAATACTTAAAATTTTGTTGGATTATCAACAATTCCCACTTTTTGAATACTTTAATATTCTTTATTATTTAACTATGTAACATATTTAAGTTGTTAATTTATTTAACATTTAAATACTTTCTTAATTTTTGCATTCCTTTATATTAAAATAGTTTGCTATTAATCTTATCGATGACATTACTTAAGTCTTCTTACCGATTTGAAATGATAGGATCTATGGCTAACCATTAACAGCATTATTTCGGGTTTATGTCATTCTTAAATTAGATTTAGGATTTATTAGGTATGAGATTTTTGCTGGCAACAAATTTAAATTTAAACTATTCTCGTTATAAATTTTATAAAATCTCATCAATATCATTAGATTTATATTTATATAGTAATAATCCATTTTGATAAGTTTATAATTAAGTATGATTTTTAAAGAGTTCAATAGCTTTGGGATCACTTTATAAAGCATATTAATTAAAGGCATCTTCTAAGTTTAAAATTTGAAGAGTATACAAATAATCTTAATCAAAGTAAAGTAACTTATGTTTAGAGAAAAAGATTTATTAGGAAGTCAATTCAATAGTAGTAAAAATAGTCATATCATCAATGAGAATGATAGTGCATACATTTTGATTAATATTGTAGAGATAATTATTTACGATATTTATCTGATTGAATTTAAGACCAGCAAATTTAAAGGATGACTATACTTCACCTGTCATTTTAGCTTTCCATAAAATACCATTAGGTCGTCCACAAAATAGAAATGACTAATAAAAAGCACATCCAATTTTTTATTTTTTTTCTGTGTTTCCAACCTTAATCAAGCTTCTTGTCTTATCATCAAATATATAATAGTAAGAAGATTCAATTGCTACTTTAGGATAACTAATAGCAAAGCTTTCAATATTCATATTGTTCAAAATAACGTATTGCTCTTGAGTATTTGTATTATGCAATAAAAACTAATCTTTCAATTGAATATAGATTAAGTTATTGATAACGAATGCATCAATAATATTAGGATTCAAATAAACAATATTTCCATCTCTTTCAAGAATACCCTATGATGTCAATATATATTAGATTGATAACACTTTATTGTAAGGGACTTCAATAGGTAATATATTATCATTATGATGAATGGAAGAGGGTGTTACAAGTGTTTATTCATTCAAAATTTGTGTGAGGAGTATATTTAATTTATTCTTCAGAATACAGACTTCTTGAGTCTTCATTAATTAATTAATCAAAATTATTGGAGTATATATTTATCATCAATGAGCTCTCTAATTGTATTTCAGAAAAAGCCATTTATAATATTTTAATAAATGAATTTATTTATGCTATTTCTATTTTGTGTCATATTGGACATTTCAAATAGTTTAATGCCAATGCCAAAATCATTTTAAAAGGGTGATTAACTTGTTAAAATTTAGAATAAATGTTCTATTAAATATCAAGCTAATCATGATCAATATCCAGATTTCATAATTGAGTTACTTTAACATTTCCATTCACTAATGACTCATAATCAATGTAATTTTTAATAATCATTTGAATTTACTAATGATATGGATGTTATGAAGATATATATGAATATTAATTCCTTAGAATAATTGTATGGAATTGATGATACTCAATAAGAATCATACAGATTATAGATAGATAATCAATTAAATGTTATCATTTAAGTCAATAATCATTGGGGTTTGGTTAGGGCATTAAATACTTTGAATTAATTAAGTGAAAAAGGAGAGATTAATAATCTTCCTTTAACTATTGAAGATGAGCCCACTTACAGTTATAGAGGAATTTTGATTGATAGTGCAAGACATTTTCTATCAGTTGAATTAATTGAGAGGACTATTGATTCCTTAGTAATGAATTCTATGAATACAATTCATTGGCATATTACAGATGATGAAAGTTTTCCTTTACTTTTAACAGAATATCCATAGATTACACATTCTACTAAATATTCTGAGAATTCATTTTATACAATTAATGATACTACAAGAATAGTAGAATATGCATCAAAGAGAGGAGTTTAAATAATTCCTAGTTTTGATAGTCCAATGCATGCTATGAGTTGGGGTATGACTAAAGAATTAGCTGATATTATGATGATGTGTGGAAATACTATAAAATAATATGGTATACTTGATCCAACACTAGAAAAGACATATCAAGTTCTTGAATCAATATTAAAAGATTTTTATTAAATGTTCAAAAAGGTGAAATTTGTTAATTTTGCAGGTGATGAGGTTAGTAAGACATGTTGGGATCAAAGACCTGAAATAAAATAATTTATGGTAGAAAATAATATTAAAGATTATTATGAATTATAATCATATTATCGAAAAAGATAAAAGTAATTATGGAAAGAAGTTATAAAAGCTGAATAAGATATAATTTATTTATATAGATAAGAAGACAATTTACCACTTGATAAAGAAGATATTATACATTGGTGGGGATATACAGATTAATTGCCTGATGTTGCTGATAAACCAAATAGAATTATATTAATGGATTATTTTCCATTATTTATAGATGCTGGATTTGGAAATGCATTTGGAAATCCATATTCAGTTTACCATACATGGAAAGAGATCTATAAATGGACTCCATCTCTACCTGAAGGTTCATTGAATACAATCATTGGAGGAGAAGTACCATTGTGGGGAGAAACAAATAATCAAAATACACATTTTAATAAATTATATATGAGAACATCTGTTATTGCAGAGACGTAATTTAATATTATAATTATTAAGTTTATGGAATCCAAAATTGAAGGAAACAGAAAAATTCTCATCTTTTGTTAAACGTTTAATAGAAATGGAAGATAGGATGACTAAATAAGGATTTGCTGTTACTCCTGTTACTCATGGATATTGTAGAAAAAATACAGAACTTTGTTTTCCAGTCTTAAGTGAGAATTAAGTATAAGTTTAAATCGATTGAATTAAAATAAATATATTTAATTAATGAAATTGATCATTCAAATAGCACTATTAATTATTTGTGCTTATTCACTTATGCCTATGCCTTAATAATTCAATAAAGGATCAAAAACCATTAAGATAATTAATAAATGTGGATTATCATTTACAAATGTTCATAATCACCCATAACATATTATTGAATTATTACGTCATTATCATTCATTAATAACATCTCAAAATCAATGTAATTTTTAAATGTCCTTGAACTCCAATCTTAAAATTTAAGGAGCTTTAAAATTTCATATATCCCTTTAAAGTGATGAAAAATTATATTGGGTTAATAATACATAATAAGAAGCTTATATTTTGAAAATAGATGAATATTTGAACATTAATATTGACACAAATAATCATTGGGGTTTAGCTAGAGCATTAGATACAGTTAATTAATTAATTGATGATGATCATATTTAATATGTATTTCCCTCTCTCATTATTATAGCTTCCTCTTTTAATATAAGATGAACCTGCATATACATATAGAGGAGTAATGGTTGATACAGCTAGACACTTTTTACCTCTTAAAACTCTTGAAAGAACTATTGATGCTTTGGCTATCAATAAAATGAATGTAATGCATTGGCATATCACTGATGACGAAAGTTTCCCTTTACTTTTAACTAACTATAGTCGCATTACTAACACTTCTAAATATTCTGAAAACGAATATTATACTAAATCAGATGTTTCCTATTTGATTGAATATGCATCAATTAGAGGAGTTTAAATCATACCAGAAATTGATTCTCCAGCCCATGTTTAATCTTGGGGAAGAAATATTAGTGATTTAGAAAATATAATTTTAAATTGTGGAAGCACAGTCAAATAATATGGATAATTTGATCCTACTTTAGATTTAACATATGAAGTTGTTAAATCTGTTTTATAAGATTTAGCTGACATGTTTGAAAAAGTGTAATTTGTTCATTTTGGTGGAGATGAAGCAATATAGAGTTGTTATAATTAAAGACCTTCAATAAAAGAATTTATGAATTAACATGGGATTGCAGATTATATAGAATTGTAGACTTATTATAGATAAAAATAAAAAAGTATATGGAAAAATGAAATAAAATCTAAAAAAAGAATTGCTTATTGGTATAATAAGGATGATAAATTACCAGCTGATGATGATGATATAATTCATTGGTGGGGATCAACAGAAGAACTTTCATTAGTATCAAATAGAAGCAATGATTTTATTCTTAGTGATTACCATCCTTTATATTTAGATATTGGTGTAGGTAATGCTTTTGGTAATCCATATTAAACATATTAAACTTGGAAGGATATATATAAATGGTCTCCTTAAATACCTGAAGGATTTAAAGGTAAAATAATAGGAGGAGAAGCACCTCTTTGGGGTGAAACTAATAATTAAAATACTCATTTTTAAAGGTTATTTTTAAGATCATCAATCTTGGGAGATACGTATTAATTATTTATTTATTTAGTTTATGGAATCCTTTTTCAAAATAATAAGAATAGTTTTATGAATTTGCTGATAGACTTGGGTAAATGGAAGATAGAATGAATAAATATGGATTTCCTGTATCACCTTTCACTCATGATTATTGTAAAAGACATACTAAAATTTGTTTTCCTATCTTATATACAGAATAAGAGTAAAGCCATGAAAAATAGCATTAATATAAAGAATTATGAGTTTTATATATTTTTTATTAAATTTCTGGAATGGGTTGTTGTACTATTAAAAAAGTTCATAGTAAGAATAAAGAAAAAGTTTTTTGTGAACCTAATATTTAAGAGAGTCAAAACCTTCAATAACCTTTGGACTAAAATCTCTAACCAAAATATCAAGAATAAACCATGGAAAAAGTAACTTCTGAGATTTAGATGGTTTAAAAAAATAATATGAACCATCTCATCACTCTCAAAGAGAATCAATATACTGTTTACAATAAAGATGATCTTAATGCTGTTGATGATCAATTTTTTTAAGATAAACATTAATAAAAACCTTAAGAAGTTGAAAAAGCAAATTCTGATGATGATTATTGATTTTATTCGATTGATCTAATTATTTACATTAAATATTCTAGTATTTTAAATTATTATTATCAAAATTTTAATTTTCAAATTTTGAGTTATTTTCACTTAAACTTTACTAAATTCACTAAGAAATCTATTTAAATTTAACATTAATCTACATTTTCATAATATATTTATCAAATTTCACTATGCCTCGCTGTCCGACAGATATTGTTTACTCTGAAAAATATAGAGATGCAGAATTTGAATATAGACATGTAATCCTACCACATGAATTATATAAAAAAATCTAAAAAATAGGAAGACTTCTAACAGAACAAGAATGGAGAAGTCTTGGTGTTAAAGGATCTCCTGGATGGGTTCATTATGATTGCTATAAACCAGAACCACATATACTAATGCTTAGAAAAAAAATTAATTGATATTAAATCTTAATATATATAT
>CAJJDN010000016.1:462019-513983 GCA_905182985.1 Paramecium sonneborni | reverse complement strand
ATAATTTTTATATTATTTTATAAAAATGAAGTTGAGATAAATAATATACATAATTTTATATAAATTTATTAGTATGTTAAAATGTATGAGTTTAAATTTTATTATTAAGAAAACTAAGATATAATGCTCATTTTAATGCAAATTAAATAAAATTTATGGAAATATTGAATATAATATGTAGAATAATAAATAAAATCAAGCATGTCCTAAATCACTTAGGAGTAAATTTTAAATGTATTTTTAGCTAAAGAAAGCACATTAACTAAACATTCAGAAGCATTTAGTATATTAGATTCGAGGATATAAGATACTAAAGATAATTTTGAATTGTAAGTTCTTAGATATCAGAACCCTCAGAGTATATTTTAAAATCCCAGTGTATAGTTAATGCCAAGCTTTTCAAATTTCATATTTAGTAATTAATACAATCCAACTATTGCTGATTAATTGTTGCATTCTTAGTTGATACCTTAGAGTAATGCTTTTTAAGCTATGCCTTTAAAAAGTATTGCTGCTGAGGGTATGAGGATAGTATGTGAAATAGATATTTTAATGTTGAGACATTTTTATCATTTAAGAGAATAGGTAAGGGTTCTAAAAAATTTTAGATTTTTAACAAGCATAATTAAACCTCATCAAAAAGAATGGATAGTAATTCTAATCAAATTGATTGGATTAAGGGGAGATTCTAATATCGATTTAAAGAAAAGATCAGTAAAATGATGTGCAAGTTAGTAGATGAAGTAAAATCACTCATAAATAATAAAACAGAAGATGATTAATAAATTAATATTGATAAATTGAGATTCTAACCTGATGAACTAATATAACTAGATAAAGAATTAAAGGAAAAAAGGGAAGATTAATAAGAATACTTGGATCCTTATGAGATTTGTCTTAGAATAGCAAAGTTGATAGAAATGTATTTTAGAAGTTCTGATTAATGAATTTATGTGCTTTCACAGAACAACCTATATATCTATATATATATATTCATGATTAATTAAATAATTATTTTATTCTTATATTTCATGGAACAATTACTATATTAATACAAAGAATTGAAGAAATTTAATACTGAAGAATTAAAGAAAAATAAAGAGGAATGATTTAGATAAATACTAAAGATAAATAAAATATCATAATCTAAAATAGAAAATAGAATTACTTTTTTTAAAAGAGGTAAGAATTAATAAAAAAAAGGAGCGGAATCAATGATCGTTTTAAGAGATTAATAAAGATATTGATATGCATATAAATTTCATTCTATTAAATCGAAGAAAGTTGAAATGAGCTTTTACGAATTTTAATTAAAGTAAACTAAAGTACTAAAAGAAAAAGAGGATGGAAACTCAGAAATTAATAACAAATAGAAAGAGTAATAAAAAATATAAACTATTTTATGATCAAAAATGTCAAGAAAAGAATTAAAATTAAAAAATAGATCAAATTGTAAATATTTTTATGTTGGAGTAGAATATAGGTAAGTAAGATGCTAACAGAGAATAATTAATTAAATATTAGTATTAATATGAATATGAATATCAAAATGTTAAACAGAAGCATGAAGAGTAAGGGAAAGAAGAAACAAAATATTTTAAGAAATAAAAGCAGGAGAAAATTTGATAAAATAATTCAAAATCAATTAAAGGCTAAATATTAAATCAAATAAGAGTTAGAAGTGAAGAGAAAAATGTTAGAATTTATAAAGAAGAATACAATTAATATAAATATAGAAATGATGAAAGGCAGTCTCAGTTTCTTAAGGAAAGAATACAAGAAATTTAGAAATAGATAAAGAGATTGATTGATTAAATAATATATTGTTAAGAATATTAATAATATTTGATTATTTATTTTTTGAATTTAATGAATAACCAACTTAATGATATCAACTGCTAGTTTTGCAAGATAAATCAAAACAACTTTATCTAAAAAGAAATACATAAGAAGTATTTTGATAGATATGAAATAATAGATATTTTGAGTAGTTCAATTTTTATTTTGCTAAGCCCATAACAGAAATATTAGCAAATGTTCCTGTAGATCATGTGATATTATTTAAAGACTAATTATATTTGCATGATGAAAATGAATATATGAAGCGATATTATTAAAGAGAAGAACAAGACCCAAGATTAAAGTTACTTAGTGATTTCTATTAAGAGTAAAATAAAGTAATTGATTTATATTCATTAATCTTTTTTTAAGATCACATAACCTAATCTATGTAAAGTTAAAGCTCATAAGTTTATGGAGAAGAGAATTAATAAATTACTAAAATTACAATAAAAAGCATAAAATAATTAGAATCAACAACCAATTACTAAAAAGATGATTCCAGATCATATTTTTAGTGAAAACTATGTTGAATCTGTATCTGAGTAGTATCGACATACTTATTTAGTTCCTATCCCAAGGAACAAATTTCATGGGACAGCAAATCACATAATATCTATGAGATTTCATAAAGTGTAGCATAGTAGTCACAACCAAAAAATTAAATAACATTATAATGTCCTATACTAAACATTTCTGGTGATTAAAATAAATTATTTAATTGTGAGAATGATTAGGAAATAGATAATATTATATGTGATGTTAATACATAAACATCACGTTAATTGTCATCAATTACTAAAATACCTCTTAAAAAGAAGCCTTCATCAAGTGCTAACAAAAAGAAAAATCAATCAATTTAATAGCCTTAATAGCCATAATAGCCTAAAATTCCTATTCCACCTTTAAAACTTTAAGAAAGTGCTAAATCTTCCACAACAACGCTTCCTAACAATAAATCAACAAGCATTTAATCTTTAATGAAAAAATATGATTAAATATTGTAAAAACGTTTTTAAGTGAAGGAAATATTAACAGAACGTAATGAAACTCGTTGTGCTGCTGGTTTTGCTTCTAGTTGTGGTATTGGTACAAATAGAGGTGATAATGGTTCATCAAAGAAATAAATTACTGATGAAATGCTTCTTAAATTAATATCAAATATGAAAAAGTCAAAAAATAAATCTGACAATTATTAATTTCATGCTTCTTATAAAAGTGCTTTGCCTCATCCTTAAACAGGTCCAGCCTAATCATGTACATTTGAAAAAGAAAATGAAAAAAAGAAAAAATATCAAGTTTATTTGGTAAGTTATTCAATTTAATAAGTAGCCAAAACAAATCAAAAAAAAGCCATCTTAGATGTCATCTCCTACTACAATATAAAAGTATCTAAATTATAATATTATAGTACATGTTCTCCTTCAATGCTTCTAAGATCCCTTTCAAACCCTTCTATGGCTCCTTCTCCTATGAGAAGATTAGAAATTAAAGTTAATTTAAATAAACTTATATAATAATAAGAATAAGAAATAGGTTATTGGACTCAAAGATGCAAAGTTCGTTGAAACTCACTCATTCAATTAATTTTTAAGGATTATTATTTTTATAAATTAATTTTCTCTAAATTCATAATAATTAAATTAGATGTTTAATATATCTAAGTAATAAAATAAATATATTTTTTTTTTAATTTATATTTATATATATATATATATTTAATGAGTAAATAATTTAATATAAATATTTTTTGATATAATTCTTTATATACAATTAGATTTGCAAATCTAGCTAATATATAATTTATTCTTTTTTATTAGTTGATAAAAGGATAAATTTGTAAATTTTTATCTAATTTAAATTAACTAACTTAAACACTTTTTTTAAATTGATACGAGTAAAAAGTTTTTATTCTGAAACAAAATTCTAAAATTATATGCTTTTGGATTTTAAATAATTGATTTAAATGAAAAGCTGGATTTATCGCTTATTAATTTATCCAAACACTAATAAAATATATAAAACTAATTGTTAATTAAAATAATCCTAATTTTATTTTTTTTTCGATAAAACTTTAATTTTTAAATATATGGTTATATTATTGAGAATTACAGTTTCCATTCACGTTATTCTTGTATAATTAAAAGAGGAACAAAATTAATTAATTCCCCAGTACTTTTCTAACTTTTGCGTTAAGTAATTGAGCAATCCCATCTAAAATCATTTGAAATATTAGTTCATATTAATGAAATGTTGCCTTATTGATTGATGAGAATCAGCTTCTTTCAGTATTATCAGTTCAATTCTTTTAAATCAGATTAATGATATATTAATAAGGACACAAAAATAATAGAGATAATGAATTTATGTTCGCTTAATTTTTTTAGTGTAAATGATTAATAAACATTATTTGATTTGAAATAGAAGTAATTACAAATATCAAAAATATTTTAAATGAAATGTCTATATATCTATTATTTTTCCTTTGTGAATGATAAATTTCAACAAAAATATTAATAAAAGATTAAATAAATCAAATAATTTCTCTTATTATATTTAATCTCCTCTTATTCATACTAAGATAATTTTTAAATTATTTTTTAAAATTCAAAAAAAATAGATTAGTAAATAATTAAATTTTAATTAGTAATATTGTAATAATATTGAGAAAACTAAAATAAAAATAAAGATTTTAGATGAATTATAAATGAAAATAATTTTAAGCTCTTGCAAAATCTATTTTTTGACCTCAAAGTAAATCCAAAAAACTAGTGAAATTTAATTAAGATATTTTTATTAGAGGTAATAAAAACTTAAAATAAAACCTATTTATTTAGAACATTTGGCTTAATGAAGAGGATTGTAATAATCTAATTTAATTTAAATAAAAGTACTTTGAACATCAAAAATAGTGGACGACCAAACTTATGATTATTTAATCGAAACTTTTATCGAATAATGCATTCAATCTTAAAATGTTTACAATTTATATTTAGAATATGAATGATTTTAATTTTACAAAATTTCAATTATTATTTATTTAATATTTTTATTTTACGTTTCATCTAATCTAATAATTTTCGCATTAAGCTTAATAATTCAAATTAATCACTTATTTGAATTTTAAGCAAATTTAATTTTTTAGAAGCCTAGAAATTAAATTATTCTTTATAAGAACTAATTTGATGAAGAAATTATTAATTTAAAAACAATTTTTCTTATTTTTTTGTTACACATATATATTAAGAGAAGCTTCTAAATATTTGTTTAACATATTTTGAAATACTGAATCTTAAAAATTGTAATACTTCAAATTAATTTGCATCAATAATCTATTTTTCCAAAACTATTTTTTTAAATATATTAAATAATTACAAAATAGTTGATTACCTAAAATTTTAGTTATTCATTTATTGAAGCTAATTCAATAACAGTTTTTATTTAAATTAATTATAAATGTTTTTTCAAAGTAAAGCAGTTAATAATCATTTATTAGATAACTATAAATAATAAGTCAAATCCTGTTTGAATTTTTTGGATTAATTTATATTATGATTAAAGGATAAAAATATAAATTAATAAAGGACTTATAATTCTACAAAATTATTCTAAATTAAATATTTATTTATTATTCTCTAAAACTGAGAATTATATTTAATTTGATGAATCAACTTTTATAAAATGAATTCCATTAATGCTATAATTAATTAAATAAACTAAATTTAGTTATTTTAAACTAGTTTATTAAATTAAATTATAAAGTTATTGCTTTGAAAGTTTCAATTTTTCAATAATTCTTTAATGTAATTAATTAATTAAATAAGTATTTCCAAATGCAATAAATTTGAAAGATGATGGTCTAAAAAGAAACTTTTAAGGGAGTGTGTTAAGTAAAATTTATAGCAGCAAAGTACTTAGGTTTTAAAAATTCAAAATTAATTAGAATAAAGAAGCTAAAAAATTTTAGCAATGAAAAATGACTACACTCCTAAATCAATTAAAATAAGCATGGTTTACTATTTTGTTATAAGTTATAAATTTAGAGCTCTATATTGATTTATTTCTGATTTCTATAACCTAGGAATATTGTTTGATATTCTATATTATACCATTTTATAATTTAAATCATCCTTGGTTTAGGGTATATTTTTACTTTCATTATAAATTTAAATGAGTTTTAACTTTAAATTTGCAAAGAAATTAATCTTAAATTATATACTATATCAAAATCAATTATTCAGCAATAATTTTAATAAATTTCCTGATGGCACGCTTACTTTAGTATTGAGTCCTCCTCCTCCTCCCAATAATTATAAATAAAATGAGAAATCATTAAAATGACTGCTTTTTAACTCTTTTTGTTATTTAGGTTGATTATCGATTGAATTTGTAATAAATATTGCTTGTCCTTTATTTAATTTTGATTATTGAATATTGTTGATAGAAGTTTTTTAGCCATCATTTTTAAATTAATTCTATTCTAAATTTAATTCCTCAAATTTAGTATTTCTTTTTTTGAAACTAAATTATTCTTCTTCATTCTAAAATCTAGGTAATTATGTTTGTTCTTTGAAACCAATATTTTAAAATATTGTATTTTTATTTTTAATATCCTAAATGTATAAACTACCTCTTGGTTAATATTAGATTGAATTTTAAGAATGAAGTAATTCCTTATTCAATTAGTTATTCGAAATTCCTTAAAATAGTTGATTAAATATTTAATTAGATTATTAAATATTATTTACTGAATAAATAGGTTAGCAATTTTATGTAAAATTGTGAAAATAGTTTTAATTATTCTATTCGTTTTCAATTTTTTATTATTAAGTTTAATTAAGAGTCTCCTGTAATATTTTAGGTAATTCATATATGGGTTAAGAAATATTTTGAATTAAATTAGATGATTATTGAGATGGGATTAATGTATTATTTTAAGCAAAGAATGGTAATATTGATTCTTCTTGATTGGGATTGTAAAAATTTTAAAACATATTTGATTATACTTCAAGATTGTGAGATATTACTTAAAATTATCCTATTGTATAATTTCCTTATTAAAATATTGGCTGTTCATTATTTATGTTATTAATTTAAAAATTTGAATTTTAAACTCCTTACAATATTTAATCATCAAAAGAATTGTTTTAAAATCTCTAAATTTGATTATTATAATTAAAATCATCATCAACTTAATTGATTTATTATTATTCTTTTACATTTGTTAAAGTATTATTATTGGTTTCTTTTTCTGCTAAATCAGAACAATGTTCATGTTATTCATTAACTTGATCATAGATTTCAAGATTATTAATTTTTTAATCTTCATCATTTTGATTTTAATTTTAGCTTGTGAATGAAAAATCCTTATTTTATTTGTTTTTCCTTAAATCATCTTTGTTTTAAGCAAAAACACTTGAGTTAAAATTTTAGGCATTATCTATGTAATCCTATTCTTAAAATCTTTCATATTCCACTTATTCTAATACTGTTTAGATTCTTTAATATGAATCACAATCGTATTATTCTTTATTATCTTAGATTTCAACAATTTAAGGATTCTTGATAACAACCTCTTTAAAATCAGTTATTTTTCTCTTTTTATAAGGGGATAAAGTCATTATCAAAGAGTTAGATTGGTCTTCTATTAATTTTACCAAACAACTTTATCTTTCTCTTGCTTTAAATTTTTTAATAAGTTAATAGACATTCCATCCAAACAATCCTAAAAATGTTGCTGCCAAAGGAATCTCCATAGTTTATTTATAATAATAATATTTGCTTTTAATTTTATCATTATCAATCCTATTTTTGATCATCCAAAAATTAAAATGAGATAAAAGTACAGTTTTGATTTTTTTTAAATGATGAATTATGCATAATCAATCTAAATATTTAAGTTATTCTATGATAAAAACAGAAAAAGTATAGTTTTCTCAACAAAAAATTACACATTAAGTTTGTAAACCTCTAAATAATAGATAATCATTTATAATAATGGTAAATAATATTTGATTCAAAATACTAATTAATTTTCAAGTTAATCAAAATGATGATCTAATTTATCAGTTTATTTTGATAAATAATAGAGAACTGTAGATTATATGCTCTTTAATTATTCCATTTATTGTGTTTTCATTTTTAGAGATACTTTCCCATTCATACTCAAGTTTTTTAATTATTAATTATCTAATTCTTTTTTTTTCATAAAAATCCTATTTGGTCGAGGAGTATTTGGATCTTTAAATGTAAATTTATCCAAACTTAATTTAGAATCATTTTCTTCTCTAGGTATTATTTTAAGTTTTATTTTTGGTATTTTATTAGGGATTTCCTTATCAAATGTTGGTGTTTTATTGTAATTATGTAATTAAAAATTAAAGTTATTTTTATTATTCAATTACTACAGCACCTATTTTAATTCTAATTTTTTCTGTTTCACTTAGGGTTATAAAAATTTATGATCTTGTATTTGAAAATTATTCATTGCTTTTAAAGATACAGGTTTTAATAAATCTAATGATTTAATCTTAGGTAAACTATAGTTATTACTCAAATTATCAAAGTTTAAATGTGCTTATAACATATTTTTAATATCAAAATTTTATACATTATAAATTGCTAAAATTTATAATTTGTAATTACATTAAAGAGCTAATTAAAGAATTTGAAACTCTAAAATACAGATATTTTTTAAATAAATCTGGATAAAATCACAAAAAGGTTTGTAAGAAAGTATAAGAATAATGTGACTAGTGTAAATTATATTGATAGATTGAAGGAATGATTGAAAGAATATATAAAATGATTGAATATAAAATAATCTAATTAATTTGAGAGAACTTAATTAATTAAAAGAAGATAGAATTTAGAGATATCATGTATTAGTAAGTTGTAGTAAAATGAGAATGTAAGAAATAGTATAAATTCTTAGAAAAGAGAATAAATGAATTTTATAGAATGAAAGTGAATGTGAATAATTTGGTGAAAGAAAGGTATAATGTGAAGGGAATTATTGATTCCATATAATTTATATTTGATAGGAAGAATAAAAATTATATAAATTTTGCAATTCTTGAGTTTATAGTAATTGAGGTTGGTGATAAGAATATAAAATAAATAGAATGGTTGATAGAGTTAAATAGAGATGATGATAAAAGTTAGAAATGTAGAAGGTTGTGTAATATACATATAATATGTTATAATTAATAAATATTGTGGGGGTATGTGATAAGATTTAATTGATTTAATTTGCTCTAGAAAAAGGTAAGAGAAATGTAATGTAAATCAATAATATCTTTTATATATCTGTAAACACATGTCTGAAGAACACCCAGCAGTTGTTATTGATAATGGATCAGGATAATGCAAAGCCGGTATAGCAGGAGATGATGCTCCAAGATGCTGTTTCCCTGCAGTTGTAGGAAGACCTAAACATCAAGGAATTATGGTTGGTATGGACAGCAAGGAAGCCTATGTTGGAGATGAAGCTTAAGCTAAGAGAGGTGTTTTAGCACTTAAGTATCCAATTGATAATGGTATTGTCAATAATTGGGATGGTATAGAATATGTATATAAATTATATAGACATGGAAAGAATCTGGCATCATGCATTCTTTAATGAATTGAGAGTCACACCAGAAGATCACCCAGCTCTTTTGACTGAAGCTCCAATGAATCCAAAGGCTAACAGAGAAAAGATGACATAAATCTTATTCGAAACATTCAATGTTCCATCATTCTATGTTGCTATTCAAGCTGTGCTTTCACTTTATGCTTCAGGAAGAACAACAGGTATTGTCGTAGATTCTGGAGATGGTGTATCACACACAGTCCCAATCTATGAAGGTTATGCACTTCCACATGCTGTTCTCAGAATTGATTTAGCAGGAAGAGCTTGTACTTAATATTTAGTATCCATTTTGAATGAATTGGGTGTTTCATTCACATCATCAGCTGAAATGGAAATTGTTAGAGATATGAAAGAGAAATTATGCTATGTTGCTCTTGACTATGAAGAAGAAATGAAAAAATATAAGGAGAGTGCTGCCAACAATAGACCATATGAATTACCAGATGGAAATGTTGTCGTCATCTAAAATTAAAGATTCAGATGTCCTGAATTACTTTTCAAACCAAATTTCATTGGTCTTGAAGTATCAGGTATCCATGAATTAACATTCAAATCTATCATGAAGTGCGATATTGATGTTAGAAAAGATCTGTAAATCATTTTTATTTATATCTTAGTTATGGAAATGTTGTCATGTCTGGAGGTACTACTATGTTCCCAGGAATCCCAGAAAGATTGAGCAAGGAATTAACATCACTTGCACCATCATCCATGAAAATTAAAGTTGTTGCACCACCTGAAAGAAAATTCTCAGTTTGGATTGGAGGATCTATCTTATCATCATTATCTACATTCTAAGCTATGTGGATTACAAGAAGCGAATATGACGAAAGTGGTCCAACCATTGTTCACAGAAAGTGTTTCTGAGACATAAAAATATTAATAATCAATATAAATAGCATTTTATATAATATACTCATTTTGGGGTATTCATTTTTATTTTATGGTCAATTATAGCAAATTCTTCCTTACTACATTCTACTTAGGGTGAATTAAATTAAGAGAAAGCAAATCTTTATCTCCAAGCCAACTATGCTATTAATTCTACCTTATGTGATTCATATTCAGTTAAAAATAATATAAAAGGAGTCGCAAATGCAACATACCATAAATTCCTTCTTCTTACAAATCCTTTACTAAATACAAAACTTAATATTTGCTTTCTCATCAATCTAACTTATATTCTTTTTTATAAAACTTTTATATATTAAACTAATCAATTATTAACATTAAAATTTTACTATTCAAAAATACATAAATTTATTATTATCATCTTTATATTTCTATTCCCAGTAACTACTTACATCATTATTATTTTCTCTTTGAGTTCTCAAATTTATCAAATTTTATCTATAGTTAATAATTTCCTACTATACTAAATAAATCTCATATCTAAATCAAATCAAAATCTAATAATTCACGATATATTTTCATAGAATATTTTAACTCACAAATTTTAAATCTAACTCAAAAATAAACAATATTGATAAACTTCAATAGTTCTTATCTAATTATCCTACATCAATAAGTTAAATCATCAAGAATATCAACTCAATTTAATTAAATTATCACTCTGAAAATTCATCAGATTCTAACCTGTTTGTATCAGAAATTTCATTTAAAGTCAACACTACTGGATATTGGAGACTTTAATCTCAATTAATTTTATAAAAACAGATTCTATTATTATATTAAACATCCTTGACCAGCTTATTTAAACAATATTGACCTGATTACTATTCGTTTATGATTAATATTTATTAAAAAAAAAATATGGTTATTTTAATATCCATTATTATAATAGCCACATTAATAATCGTATGTTATGTCATGAATTATACGTATATTATTGATTATATTAAATAAATTTATTTTCAAAAATTTTATTGATGTAGAATATTTGGGTAATTTAGGGATAAAATTTTATATTACTATTTTATATCATGTTACTCTTTTTATTTTAGATTCCTATCCATTATTCCTGCTAATTATTTCATATAATAAATTAAAAAGCATCAATATAGATTCAAAACTTTTAATTTCTTATTAAAAGTACAATTATAATTAGAATACATAATGATACTTTAAAATCTTAACTAGATAAAATTAATATAAATTCATGAGCTTTTTATTATTTAAATTAATTGATATTCTACTGATATTAATTTGTAGGTTCGAAAATAAAATATAGTTAAACCTAATACCAGTCAATTATGCTTAGTTTTTGCTCAAAATTCTGATAATTATTTAATTATTAAAAATAAATGGCTTTGATAAATTCTTAAATGCAAAAAATTTCATGAATATTAAATTTGTTATCAAAAATGTGAAAAATATTATAATATATATATTTGTGAATAGGAGAATCTCATCTTAATAGTTAAAGGATTAAATTAAAAATATCTACAAATATAATCAAATAAAATTCATAAGATTGAATGCAAATTATTTAAGATTTTACCAAATTTGATACAAATTTCTTAAAGCCATTCTTAATTTTTTTCCATAATGTTTATAAAATTTTATCTATCATGAAGTCCAAATATTAGAGATTCTTCTTGATCTATATTTTCATCTGTAATTATAGAAATATCTTAGGATTTGCTTATTTTTATTCTTCTCTAAAATAGTTTTGTTGAAGGTTCATCTAATTGTTTTAATTCAGAAAAGTAATCTTAAAATTAAATTTATAAAATCCCCAATATGGCTAGTATGAGAAATTTACAGTGCATTTTATGGTTCATATTTTGATAAACTATATTATTTGAGACTTCAATTAAATGAAATGCTAAGAGCCTGAAAATGAAATATTCACCTATTATCATTTTTTCTTAATAGTTTCCAATTTTTAGGGTATTTTTAGTTTAATATTTGGTTCTTTTAGCTACAAATAAAGGGGCTTTGACATTCTAACTCTTAAACAAAGATAAAAATAAAGAGTTTTATACTAATTCTGGCATTTTATCCTTCTCTGTGATTTTTTCCATATTTGTCAAAAAATTATTTGTTAATAGAATTAATTACTTTTGTCTAGCCTAAATGGAGATTGCACTATTGGGATTTTTAGAATTTTCATTTGCTTATTGTATTAATTAATGAGAAGAAAAAGATTTTATTAATGGGTCTGTAATATTAGATATCCATTATCTAATAATATCTTTGCAAATCAGTACATCTTAATTAGCTATGTTGTCAAGACATTTTGTATACTTTTATCGAATCAATTTTAATTGTTACATTTTTTTATTTCTTTTTTACCTATCTAATAAGATATAAATAATACCTATAAACAAGGCACCATCTAACATAAGCCAAAATAAATATGAGATAAACCCTTAAACGGGAATTATTTTTAAGATATCTTTTTTTTCTATTTGAAATTTAATTTTCTCTTGAGGTAGTTCTCATATGCACACTAGGTAATTGTAAATTTGAATGATCTTCTTAATAATTTTAAAGTTCTCTTGAATTTCTTGATTGAATTCTACTGGGCCTAATATTTCTATTAGTATGCTTATAAGAATTAGTTTCAGATTAATTATCATTTCTTTAAGAATATTAATAATCATATGATTAAGTTCTTTTTGTATCAATTCCATTTTGATAGAAAATAACTGAAGAAGGTAAATATTCTGAACATTCTTATTCGAAAAAAGGAGTAATTTTATGTTTGTTAACTTGTGGCAGATATTGATTTTTGCAGATTTTTAAAAGTTTAGATATTTCTTTTTATCTTTATCCTAATTCTCTACTCAAAAATTAATTCTGCTATTTTAGACTTTAATTTTCCAATTCACATAATTTTTATTTTAATAGTTAATTTTCGGAATGTCTTGATATTTATTATATGCTTACTCATTAGTTTATGAGAGGTAACTATCTGTTAATGTTTCTTTTCCTAATAATGATGAATCTAAAAGTATTGGCTTGTTTCTTAATTTAATAACATAAGGTTAGTGATAGAGATCATTTTGTCTTGGACTTAACACTGAATTTTTATCGGTAACATGTAAATTAAATTGTCCTGGTTATAATAGTTAGAGCATTACTTTGATGATGTATTAAAAAAAAATAATTAATAAAGAAACGATTAATTAGTAAATATATAAATTGTTTTATTTGATCTTTTTAATTGTCTGAATTTACAGAAATATTTTATGAAAAATTTTGCTAACATTTGAAATCCATTCAAGTTGCTTTTGGAATTGAGCTAAAATTAAGGACCTTTAAAATATTAAGATAAAAATTATGACAATTAAATCCTATTTGAGATTAATTTTGGGAAAAAATTTATTTAAGTTATTTTTCCAAGTCGAATACTAAATCTATTTATTCTTTTTTTTTATTCTTTTTTTTTTTATTTTTATAATAAATTACTCTATAAGTTTAAAAAATTATTTTGCTTATTTTTAACTTTTAAGATTAAAATTCTTGTTCCATTTTACATAAACAAACTCAGCTTAAAAGACTGTTTTTATATTTTGATAATGTATGTTTTAATTTTGACTAGCTTAATAATTTTAAATAGCAGCTTTTTTTATTTTTGAATAGCTAAATAATTTTAAAATAACAGCTTTTGTTTTACTTTTACATTAAAAATCAATTTTATTACCTTATAAGTGAAAATAATATCAGGACATCAACATACTCCATTTTCCCTAATAAACTCGAATTAAGATTTTCCTTTATTTATTAAATAATTAATGATTTTTTTAATATATATTGATTTATTACTTTAAATATATAAGGCATGTATTTTTAAGAGTTTTGAGGGTTTCAAAGTTAATTTTTTTTTGATATTCTCTTGAATTATTTTCTACTACTATCTAGATTTTATCATTTATTATGAAAGAATTTCATTTTGCAGTTAGAGTTATTTATTTTCAATTTCCACTATTATATATTTAAGCATTTAATTTCATGTTTTGATCATATTTTATAGTTTTTATAAATCCAAAT
Organism: Paramecium sonneborni; assembly: GCA_905182985.1. Classification (NCBI taxonomy): domain Eukaryota; phylum Ciliophora; class Oligohymenophorea; order Peniculida; family Parameciidae; genus Paramecium; species Paramecium sonneborni. Next base: position 499,552 of record CAJJDN010000016.1, on the reverse strand, counting down.
TAAATTGATCAAGAAGGCTATTTCTTAAATCCTTATCAATTAATTCTCTATTTTACTTTAGAGTGATAGAATATTACTGCTAAATGATACTTCATTTCTTATATGAGTGTTTCCATTTGCCCTAAAACAAATAGGATTTATTTGGATTAATATTTTCATCTAAAATAAGTTATTATAAAATAAGCATATATAATATCAAAATCAAATGTTATTCAAAGAGGATAGATTATTAACACAATTTTTAAAATAGGTTGAGATATCTTAGTACCACTTCTAATTTTCATTGATTAACTTCTCATAAAATTCTTGATTATTCAAACCAGCAATAATATACTCATTTTCTTCAATATCTTCATCCTCAATAATTTTTAGCTGTTGATTTTTATTTTTACCAATACTTAATCTTTTCTATATAATTTTAGATATTTTAGGTTAATATAATTACATTTCCTTAAAGTAATTCATAAAGAGAATTTATATAAAACTACAAATTGATACTAGTTAAAATTTACATTCTGCTAAATGAAGCTCATTTATACAAAGTAACTAATTGGAATTCAATATAATTTCTTCAATTATAAATGAAAAGAATATGTAATCACAAATTAAAAGAGTCTACTCTTTTTTATTTAATTTTGTCTTTATTCTTTTAGCTATAAATAAGCTTCCCTTCTAATTTATTTAAAAAATATGATATTGTGCTTAAACAAAAATTTCTTGGTTCAAATTTTCAACTTTCGTCATTTCAACCAATTTCTCAAAAAACAATTAGGATAATTTTAAGATCCATTATTTACGATTTTGGATAAATTGCTTATGATTTGGACTTTAATTTTATCGAAAATTTGAATAAAATCTGCTTAATTTAATTGTTTCGAATACTGATTACATTAATTTTTCATGCCAATTTAATTTTAATTCTTCAATTTATTATAAATTGAAAGATTCGAATCTAATTTTTAAATTTTTTAAATTTTAAATTTATTAGATCTTTTTTGATCTCATTAGTTTAATTAATCGAAATATAAAAATCATTATAAAACCCCATTATTTAAATATATTTTAAGACTTCAAAAGTTTTTCAAACTCTTCTTTAGCCATTTTATAAGGCTGATCAAATCGATTTTAGAAAAAATTTATATAGTTAGGTATTTATTTACGATATTTCCTTTCTTGTTAATAGTTAGAATGCTAGGAATCAATTGATATTTTAAAATCTAAAACTTAATTGCATTAAATCATATTATTTTATTATTCAATTGGAATTTCTTGCTCTATAATGCAAAAAGGTAAGTATTTTTGATTTTTACTACTGTTTATGGTTGTTGATCTTTATCGATTACTGGCTTCATCCCTATTTGTATGATTATTTTATTAATAATCAATAGAAGAGTATTAGTTATTATGATATAATGGTTTATTAAAGTTATTCTTTGGTCTAATCTCTTAGACACCCAAAAATATTGAATTTTTTTATCCAGCAAATAAATCTCTTTCTTTTTTGTTAATTCGTTATTATAATAGTAATTTATTTTAAATTTCTTCTTCAATTAGTTATGATTATTACTATAAGGATTTTCGTCTCTCTTGCTCTTTTTAAAAATTTAATTTTATGATTTCATTTTCTAAGTATTTAGAAAGTTTTGGTGATTGATTCTTTTAGAAATTTTACATATTTTAATCTTTGTTAGGCTCTTAGATTGATTTACTATTTGGAGGAAATAGAAAAGAATGAAACATTTTACAGTTTAATTATATTTAATTTCTTGTGGAACAAAATGTTCTAATTTAAGAAATTTTATAAAAAATATATTCAATATGATGTCATTCTAAAATATCACAAATTTCAATTTAAGAATAAATATTTTGGATGGTTTTATCAAATAGCTTCCCCAACTTTTTTGAACAAATATCATTATTTTTTAATAAACTTTTAACATACTCTTCAGATTTTAATCCTATAACTATGTTCTCTGATTAATTAATATCCTTTGTATCAATCAGAATTAAATTTTAATTTTTATCTGAAGAAATATAAAGTTTTCTTTAATAAATCAATTAGTCTCTAACATCTTCTCTTTAAGGCATATTTATAAAGTATTTTATAAAATAGCTATGAATAATGCTGGCTAATTCTATAACTTTAATTTTATAATCAAGATTGTGTTTTAGAGATTAATATTTTAATTAATTTGCTTAATCAAACAATTATTTGATAATTATGTTGAAAAATATAAATTCACTAGCAATAAGTTGATATTCTGATTTAGAAAGAGGTGAATTTTAAAACTTTATCCTTTTTGCAAGAAATAATGGTTTATATGTTTACTTAGTTATTAGTGTAGCTTTTGATACTTCTTAAACAATTTCTTTTGGAATATTTCCTTCTCTTGTTATTAATTCTATATTTTAAAAAAGAAACTTGGCATAATTCAAACACCAAAGTTAATTTTAATCTAATATTTTATTATCATCAATTAATTCATCATTTTTTTTATTTTCATAATTTTTTTACATATAAAAAACTATTTTTTTAAATGCCGCAGTCGACCACTATTAAATTTTTTCAAAATATTAATCATTGAATTTTCTTTCAATTTTAAATGCCTTTTTTAAATTATTAAAGTTATGAATTTTTGCTCTTTATGTTTAAAAGTCAAAGCATATTCTAAGTGCAAATCTAAAATATAATAAAAGGAATCTTCCTATAACTTTTGTTATACTTCTAAATTTATTTACAAATAAAATTTTTTCTTTCTTACATGTTTTTTATTTAATTCTATCATTTTATGTTTAATAATAAATTTTGAAAGGAACGGATTTTATTCTCTAGTTTTATTTAGAAGATGAGAATAGTAAATTTTCAGTGTTTTATTCAAAATTTTCTTGTGGTAGTTTATTTCTGAAAATTGTTGAAGGCTTAATTATTGATCTCTATATATTTTATTTACGATAAGAATAAAATTAGTCTAAATTATAGATTAAAATCATACCCATTATTCCCATTTATTTTTATTCATCTGAGTTATTTTTAAGAGTTTAATATACATTTGTTGGAACTTTTTAATTCATTAAAGATTTTGCAGTAGTGAGAGAATCAAGATAAACATCTAAGTTGATTGGAATTTATCGAGTTTATTAAACTTATTTTCGAATGATTGGAGATATTTTGTGCCTTTTAGAGTATTTTTCTGAAGGTTCGATTGTTTAATAGCGAAAGGAGTCTTTATATTAATCAAGAATGTAATCTTGATTGACGGACTTAGATAATTCGTTTTGATATTATCTAGACATAAAAATTTTAAAAGTAATATTTTTAATAATAAGTATTTGAAATATAATCATAATTCTTAAATTTTATGCTGATAAATGTTTTGAACTACTTTTTTAAATTTTTTTACTAAATTTGCAAACCAACATCTCCTTTCAAATATCAATCTTAACTAATCAATTTTAAAAGTTCCTTTATAAAACTCTTCCATATCAGTTTTAATTGGAACTAAAATCATGCCATATTTATTTCTACCAATTTACATCTACNAGCTTTTGATACTTCTTAAACAATTTCTTTTGGAATATTTCCTTCTCTTGTTATTAATTCTATATTTTAAAAAAGAAACTTGGCATAATTCAAACACCAAAGTTAATTTTAATCTAATATTTTATTATCATCAATTAATTCATCATTTTTTTTATTTTCATAATTTTTTTACATATAAAAAACTATTTTTTTAAATGCCGCAGTCGACCACTATTAAATTTTTTCAAAATATTAATCATTGAATTTTCTTTCAATTTTAAATGCCTTTTTTAAATTATTAAAGTTATGAATTTTTGCTCTTTATGTTTAAAAGTCAAAGCATATTCTAAGTGCAAATCTAAAATATAATAAAAGGAATCTTCCTATAACTTTTGTTATACTTCTAAATTTATTTACAAATAAAATTTTTTCTTTCTTACATGTTTTTTATTTAATTCTATCATTTTATGTTTAATAATAAATTTTGAAAGGAACGGATTTTATTCTCTAGTTTTATTTAGAAGATGAGAATAGTAAATTTTCAGTGTTTTATTCAAAATTTTCTTGTGGTAGTTTATTTCTGAAAATTGTTGAAGGCTTAATTATTGATCTCTATATATTTTATTTACGATAAGAATAAAATTAGTCTAAATTATAGATTAAAATCATACCCATTATTCCCATTTATTTTTATTCATCTGAGTTATTTTTAAGAGTTTAATATACATTTGTTGGAACTTTTTAATTCATTAAAGATTTTGCAGTAGTGAGAGAATCAAGATAAACATCTAAGTTGATTGGAATTTATCGAGTTTATTAAACTTATTTTCGAATGATTGGAGATATTTTGTGCCTTTTAGAGTATTTTTCTGAAGGTTCGATTGTTTAATAGCGAAAGGAGTCTTTATATTAATCAAGAATGTAATCTTGATTGACGGACTTAGATAATTCGTTTTGATATTATCTAGACATAAAAATTTTAAAAGTAATATTTTTAATAATAAGTATTTGAAATATAATCATAATTCTTAAATTTTATGCTGATAAATGTTTTGAACTACTTTTTTAAATTTTTTTACTAAATTTGCAAACCAACATCTCCTTTCAAATATCAATCTTAACTAATCAATTTTAAAAGTTCCTTTATAAAACTCTTCCATATCAGTTTTAATTGGAACTAAAATCATGCCATATTTATTTCTACCAATTTACATCTACTAATATTAAAATTAAGAATTTAATCTTTAAATTTCAGGAATTTCTTTAAAAGTTATAATAAATAATTGTTAAAGTATAGTTATAAATCCACGAATTAAAAATTAAATATTTTGATCATCTGAATTGAAAAATTTCTTATTTTCAGTTAGTAAGACCAAATTTGGTATAAAATTATTCATAATCACACACTCTGTTGCAATCATGGCCTTTTCTTTTGGAGTTATATTAGAGTATTTATTTGATAGATAGTTAGTTCTTTTAGAAACAAATAAGTTATAGGTTTATCTATATTCAACAAATTATTCTAAATATAATTAATATCCAAGTTCTGGTAAGAAAGTGTTGGGTTGTGTTGTTATTTCAAGATTAGAGATTAGATGAGAACATAAATTTAAGAAATTTGTTACTGCTAAATCTTTTTGAAAATCTTCAATATTATCTTCCTAATTTAATATTAAATAAATTATACAATAAAATTCCATTATTTTAAAGTTTAATATCTTAAAACAGAAAATACTTTAGTTAAGGAAATTTGAGTCCATTATTTTATTTTATTTTGAATTAATTTATCCTTAAATTTAAATAGTTTAAATAACTAATTATATAATCTTTATTTTTGAAGCCATTATTATTTTAATGGTCTAAAATATTATAATTAAATTTATATACCTAATTAATATGATCATCTTAATTACTGCCCTAACTAATAAAAACCCTACTTTAATTTTTTTAACTTTGAAGTTAATTTATTCTTAGCTTTTAATTTTCTAAATGGTTTCGTTTATTAATAAGTTAGAATTTTTGGTAAGTTTATCTTCATCTTATTAAACTTCTTTAGATTGTGAAATATTGTTTTTGAGTATATTTGATATATTTTAATCAGCTTCATATGAGTCATCTTTTTCATTTGTAACATCTAAATAACTTTTTAGATTTTAATTGATTTAAAAAGAAAAATTTCGCTTTCTTGGTGATTGATTGAGGAAAAATTAATTCTATTAATAGGTACTTTAACGTAAGATTTATTATTTTTCAAGATATTATTCAGTTGATTAATCTTGAAGAAAGTTATGATAAAATCCAAGATTTTCATCACTTATTTATTAAAACTAATTAGATTTAACTGTATTAATTTAGATATCTTATATTGAGGGTATTTTATTGTCTAATTAAGGTAATATTAATTTTGTCATATAAGACTCATCTGATATTTTTGATTAATGTTTAGGTGAATAACTTTCAGTATTAATTTTTCTAGATAATTAAACTGAAAGATTTAAAGCATTAGAATGATTAGGAAGAATAAATGATGGTAAGGTAATATCAGGTTCATTTGGATTAATTAATTTTTAAAAATATGGATCTCCCTTAGCTAAGTCTCTCTCTACAGTACTTTAAAAATCAAATCTCGATCCTATAAGTTTAAGGTGATTTTACTTTTTATCATTTTGCTCTAGAGATTTTAATAAATAAAAATATTATATGTAAAGTTAGTATATGATCTGTTACTAATTTCTATGTTGAGAATTAAAAAAAATAAATAATTACATTGCTTAAAATAATGAATGATTTTAGTCTAAATATACAATACACAATTATATTATTTTGATAATAACTCAAATTACAAATATGCAAAAATTGAACAATGAATCATATCCGATAGAATATGTGATAGAAGCTTAAAGTTCAAAAGCACCTAGTTCCTAGGAATTTGAATTTGAAACTCAATCATTTACTAGCAAGGAAGATTTATTAAATAATTAGAACTTTAAACCATTTTTATAAGAAAGAGATTCTACAGGAAAATTAGTAGGAAAAGATAAAAAATTACACTTTCTTAAAGGTTAATAAATAGTGCTTTAAACATCAGGCTCTAAGAGACTATAAGTAAAATTAATTTTATTGTAATTAGTTTTCAACAACATCAATTTTGGGTCTTAACCCTAGAACTGTAACAGCAGATGATAGAAGATTTGCAAAACGAGAACCATTAAAGAATTTTAAATTAAATTTACAAGCAGATTAAGGGTTTATCAAACAGTTTAGAGAAATAACAAAGCATATAAAACCATAATCATAAATGAATAGTGGATTTTTAGGACCTCATAGAGACTATTATTATAAAACAGTATTTAGAAAATTCAATAAAATAAGACAAAAACTCCAGGTCCAGGAGTATATTAATCTCTTTATATAACAGCTTCAAATCCAATAGAATTTCCAAAGAGTCCTTAAATAAGTAGACTTACATAACCAAATTGCAGTAAAGACTTTTATGATTTTAATATGGTTCAGAAAAACATTTCTGGACCATCATTTGTAAAGACTTAGAGCAGAGATAGTGCATATTAAAGAGGAATATTTGCATAAATTGAAATAGAAAAAAGATAAACTTTGAAATAAAAACCTGAAGAATATGATGAATAAAGAATTGATAGAGAAATAGATTATTTATTGCAATAACAATAAAAATATGGGAAGTTGCGTAATAATTATAATAATTAAATGATTAGCATAACCTAATTTAGCTTGGCCAATTCCTTTATAAAAAATAGAAATGCCAGATAAAGTACATGGATAATGGACTAAAATGCTGTATATATTAGTAAATATATAATATTAGTGAACGCTATGGATTTAAGAAATAAACTGGGGGTAGATTAATTAAGAATACAACTTCTATGTGATTATAATATGTCGAAACAGTATTTATTAATATTTAAATATGACTGATAGAAAAGCTTGGAATTAAAAAGTATTATGATATCAATAAATTAAATGAATAGGAAGATATAGCCATTCTTCACTTAGTAAAGTAATATGGGATAAAGAAATGGACAACAGTAGCTGAAAAAATGAAAGAAATTTATGGTTTATTTGGTCGATCTGGTAAATAATGTAGAGAGCGATATCATAATCATTTGGATCCAACAATTAATAAAGATCCTTGGAGTGAAAATGAAGAAAAGATAATATTTTTAGCACATAGAGAACATGGAAATAAATGGGTATTATTAACAGATTTAAAGATTTTAAGGCAGAGATTGCAAAATTACTTCCAGGTAGAACAGATAATGCAATTAAAAATCATTTTTATTCAACCTTAAGAAGAAGTTTAAGACGCATAAATAAAATGATTGGTGATAAAAACAGTAATCTACGTAAATAAATATTTAGCAAAGAAAAGTGTACCCAATAGATCAAGGACATAAAGCCTGGTGTTTTGTCCAAGATCTTCATACTTGCTGAAAAAAACCCATCTGAACTTAAAGATGATCATATGAAAAGATTATGTTTAGCATGCAAAGGATTATAAGATTCTATACTTGAATTTGCATAATCTAAATAAAAATCATAAATTATTCAATTCAATGAAGAAAAATTTAAATAATTGATAGAGAAAATTATGGATTTTAAGTATTCTCTAAAATATATATTTAGCGGACTTTATACTAGATAAAGAGAAAATAAATTAAAATCAAGAAAATTAAATCTTAAAAAAAGAAAAAATATTGTTGAAGATGATGATGAAGAAGATGATTCATATTCTAGTTTTTATAAAATTGATGATAATAGTATATAAATACCAATCAAAAGATCAATTAGATAAAGTTCAAGAAAAAAAATTGTAATCATTTCTTAAATAATCAAATTAGAAATTTAATGATGAAGATGATCTTGATATTATTATTAGAACTAAATAGAATCCAGTCTTTAAAATAATTTATGATAGATTTTAATTTTAGATAGATGAATATGTATTTCAAATTACTTATTTAAAGGAATCTTCCTAAGATGATATTTAAGAATCTTCTCTAGATTAAGATTCATAATAGAATATAAATTTAAATTAAAAAAATACTTTAATTTCAAATATGTAAGTTTTTGATTAATCAATACTCAAAGAACATAAAAATGAAAATTAAAATTAATAAAATATTCATAATAGTAAGACTAATTTCACTCCTATTATCTTAATAAAACCAACACTTAACATTGATAATTCAAACTTTGATTAATATTTAGAAAAACTAAAATAAGATATAGGTTTCAATTATCATATATAATTAGATGCAAATTCTTAAAAATACCTTTAAGGTGAGGACCTTAATTTAGATATTAATATTGATTTTGCAGATATAACAAAAGATTTTACAAAATCATCGAGCTCTAAATTTGGGTACACTTCAAGTGCATTTAAAAAATATAAGAAAGATCTAGATTTAGATAATTTCTTAGTAACAAACAATAATAATAAATGATAAATTTAATCATGAAATTTCAAAATTATTTCCATGTATTCTAAAAAAAATCTACAAATATTAACATTTATACATTAGAGTTCATTTTATTATGATTAGTTTCTAACTGTCAAAGGATATTGGATTAATGGAGAGTTCAGAAAATTATTAGCGATCTAATCTAAATTTATATTCTTTGATGATTAGTAATTATTTTAACTAATCTTTTAAGATTGTGTTTATTTAATTTATTATTCAATTTAAATATTAAGTTGATTGCTTTTATTTTTCAAATTTAAAGATTAAAAATTGAAATTATCTTATTCCTAAATGGAAAGAGCCTTTTTATTCTTATTATGAGGCTGTTCCTTTTTCTTTTATATTGGTGAATATTATGATTGGATCAATGGACTTTATGAAATTCTTAATTATTTATCCTCAGAGAAAATGTAATTTCCCACTCTTGGAGTTATTGACTATTAAATATTAATCACTTTTTCTTTTAAAGAAGCCATTTCTTTCTTTAGCTTTTGTTATTTACAAGAACCTTAATATAAAATTTGAAATACTTGCAATCAGTTTTATAGTTTCAATTGATATATCCTAAGTTTTACTTTTCATAGCTGATATTCCAATTATTACCAAGTATTTTACTAGTTTTTGCGTAAGCTTAAGATCGTAGTCTTTGATAAATTAGGTTAATTCTTTAATATTCATTGTTAATTTATTATATTCTAACAATTAATGAAACTAAAACTTTAGAAATATTTCGATCTAAAAGTTTGTATTATATAATTGCCATTAGGTTTATGTAAAGAAAATAATCCCAACTATGAATTTTTTCTAACCGAGGAAACATTAGTAATCTTAATCAGAAATTTTAAAATAAAAAATAAATGTTCTTATTTTTATTTTTTTTTCATAAATCATTTAAGAATTGCTAATTTCTATTAAATTTTACATAAATTTAACAATGGTCAGTAATTAGTTTATTAGATGAATTAATTATGCATATCTTTTTTAATATTTAATAATGGGTGATTATAAAAACTATGATGATATAATTAAATTTATTTGCCTTATGAAATTGTTTGATTTTTTAAAAAGAAAAGCAACTAATCTTCATCATATCACATATTCAAATAATGATGAATATCATGGTATAAATAATATGATAAAATTAGGGGAAATGCATGAGAACTAAAAACACGGAAAAGGAGTCTATAAATTTGCAAATGGAAATCGTTACGAAGGTGATTGGTATCATAATCAAAAACATGGAACAGGAAAGTATTATTACAGCAGTGGTGAATTATATATTGGATAATGGAAAGAAAATAAAAAAAATGGTCATGGTTAACATTTTGGTCTATATGGAGATAGATATGTTGGATAATGGTTAAACAATTACAAATAAGGTAGAGGAACAATTTATTTTGGAGATAATTCAGTTTATTCAGGTAACTATTATATAAAATTGTAAGGTGAATTTTAAGAAAATAAAAAAAATGGTCCAGGATACTTATACAACTCTTTTGCAAGAGAATTAAAATTTTAATTATTTGAGAATGATAAATTAGTTGAGCAATACTCAGTTGAGAAAGTTCCAAGTGAATTTGAAAACGTGTTTTCTGCTTATTTTGTGAATGATCATCATAATAAACATCTTCAATCATTACCCAATAAATCTGATGAAAATAACTTAATTTAGCAAGAAAATCATGGATTTGAAACACTTTAAGCTTTAAATGAGACTGTGATTGTGAAAGGAAATAAGAAAAGTATAAAATTTATATATTTTAATTAAATAGTGTAAGATTGGAATATAGATGAGGTTTGTACATGGTTAGATTAATTAGGTTTATCTCAATATCAAGAAACATTCAAATAAAATCATATGATTGGTTAAACCTTGCATGATTTAACAGATAAAGAATTAAAAGAGGAATTAGGCATTTTTATACTTGGACATAGAAAATAAATCTTGTAATAAATTATGATGCATAAAAAATATTACATTAAGACTATGTCAAATTAAGTTTAAAAGGCAGAAAGTGAAAATTCGGCAGATTAATCTTCAAAATATGATCAATTATTTTCTATAATCTAAAAAATAGAACCAATAGGTGATATATAAGAAAAAGAATGTTTATTAAAATAAAGAAAATCAAAGCCTAAACGAACTTAAGAATCAGAAGAAAAATATACTTCTCCTTAATCATAAAAAAACTAATCTCCTAAATAAGGTAATTAAGGATAAAGTCTAAAAGCAGAAGATTAAAATTCAGTAACTGATTTTAATATTGATAATATAAATGGTTCAGAATCTTCAGATGAAAGTTCTTTAAGTTCTATTGAAAATTATTAATAAATTCATTTATCTAAAGAGGAGGCTTTTTTTAAATCTGTAAAATAAGGCTCTAATAATGTTTAAGAAAAGAATTTATAATAGAAACATTAAGAAAAATTAATGAGTTTACTGAAAGACTTAGAAATAAACGAAAAATTATTAATTAATTTTTAAGAAATAAAGTAGTGTTAAAAAATTGGAGAAGGAAATTATGGAATAGTATTTAAAGGGAATTGGCTTGGTTAAGATGTAGCCATAAAATCATATTGTTAAAAGGAAGATTAATCCAAAAATAGATAGACTATGTCAGATTTTTTAAAGGAGGTTCAAGTAATTTCAAATTTAAGACATCCAAATATTGTACTTTATATGGGAGTTTGTATAAAAAGACATAACTTTCATTTAATAACAGAGTATTTAAAAATATAATAATATATAGATTTATGGAAAATGGTAGTTTACATGATCATATTCATAAAAAGAAAACGAAAAATCTAAATTTTGTTCATATAATAGAAGATATAGCATTAGGTATGAATAATCTACATGGAAGAGGTATTATGCATTGTGATTTAAAATCATCTAATGTGTTGATTGATTCAAGTTGGAATGTTAAACTTTGTGATTTTGGATTATCAAGAATCAAAACTAAAAAAACAAAAAGTATGATTGGAACTTCTTATTAAATGGCTCCAGAAATTATGAGAGGAGAACCATATACTGAAAAATCAGACATTTTTTCTTTTGGAATGATTTTATGGGAAATCATGACTGGTAAAATTCCCTATGAAAATTTATCAATAACATAAATAATTGAAACTGTTGGTTGGGGACACAATCTTGTTTAAATTCCTAAACAAAGCAATCCTCCCATTTTGGCTATTCTTGCTGAAGATTGTCTTTAAAGGGAACCATCTAAAAGACCTAATTTTGCAAGAATTGTTGAAAGAATTTAAGAAAGCAAAAATAAAAAATGCCAGAATAAAACAAAAGCATAATAATTATTAATTGACTTTTTATAAAATTGAATGTTTACATTTATTATAATCATTTTATTTGATCGATATTAAATGCCTTAATATTTTACTAATCCTTAAATAATATATATTCATGAACAAATTCATCCTTTTATATAAAACTTATATCTTAACTTTTCCATAAATTATAACATTATATTAAACAGGGTTCTTTGTCAATATTAATCTTAAAAACATTTACAAATAATTAATTTTCATTTTCTTCATGTAAATAAATTGTACTAATCCATACATAATAATCATTATTAAGCTTTTAAAGATTAATTGACTATTTTTTTTTTGTTTAAACATCTATTTATCCCTAAATTAATTCTTAACATTTAAAGGTACTAAAATAATCTATATCATGTTCCTTATTACAAAACTTATAAAATTTATCCATTTTATCTTTCATTATTAATACATATTGATCTTTAATTTCAATTATAAATTTCAATTTAAATTCTTAAGGCATCTAAATATTAATTGAGAATAAATCTCCAGATCCATCAAATAAATAAAACTCTTCATCTGCTATAATCAATATATGTTGAGTATTGAATATCTTCAAGGATTGTATCGTTTTTATTTTTTTAAATTTCTTTCCAGTATGATATCCATCTGGGTAATTTAAACATTCTAAATACATTTAGTTTTCTAATTTATAAAGTTCAATTAGTGTCACTCTATCTTTGAAGGAAAAAACATTATAATTAGACTCACATTCTATTTAATATCTAATCATTATTATTATACTATTTATAAGGTAAACTTGGAATTAAATGAACGTTTGTATGTTCTTTCGGATTGAATTATACCAAACTTCTATTTCCCTAACGAGAAATTAAAGCTATAATATAATTATCATTAGCAATAATATTAGACAGTACAGTCAATCCTTGTCCGATTTAATATGGTTTCTCAGAAATGCATTATCCATTTTTAATTTCAAAATAAAGAAGCTTTTAATGACTCATTGATAGCGATACAGATCCTTTATTTTAATGTAATTTTTACTTAATTTTTATTCAACTTATTGTTCACCAAAAACTACATATCCATCTTTCATTTAAATTATCTGCTTTATAGAATTAATAGAAGTTAAATCCAATTGAAATCCAACATATTAATCCATTATTTAAAATATATAGCTAATAAATAATACAAATTATTTCTATGTAATTTTGTATTATATAAAAAAAGAAACAAAAAGAATAATTGAATTGAAAGAAAAAATTTATTCATTTAAAAAATTATCTTTGTTTTAAAAATTGAATTGTTAAGTTGAATCTTGACTATTTTTCATTCAACATAAAATATTTTTATTACAAAAATCGTTTTATTAATGATATCTATCTATAATAACTAAACTTTTGATTTGATAAATTATTATTTTAGATAAGATTTTAAGTAAATTTGGTTTAATAGAATTTCAAGTAAAATACTTTTATACTCGTATTTTATTTAGATTTCAAAAAAAATATATATATAATTAGTATTTTAAAACATTTATTCGAAAACCAACTCGATAGAAAAAATTGAAAATTTTGTAAATAATTAATAATAAAGTGAATCAGCGATTTTTAGAATAAAATTAATATTTATATGAGTAAAATTAGGAAAAGAAAACTAATAAAATAAATAGATTAGGATAGATATTTTAGAAATATACTAGAGATTAATATAAATTGATTAATTAAAAGAGGAATGTGTAATAGGAGGGAAGTGAAATTTATGTTTAAATTAAAATTTCTAGAAAAAGAAAGGGTAATATTTACAATAATGAAAAAAGGATCATTTAAGAAGGAAAGATTTTCTGATAAAATTATGTAATATTTTATATCTATTTTTTAGTTAGAAAATCTTAGAGAAATAAAATTATGATTAATATTCAATATTTTTTTTTTTCATTATTATAAAAATGAATAATGATAATACAAACAACAATGAAAATTTAAACAATTTCAATTTTCAATTGAATAGATTTGGAATATCGTTTTATGCATTAGGAATAGAGTAATATTTTTATTTAGATCCGTCATTCTTTAGAGGAGATTCCTTTGGTGAGGAGGATGATAACTTAAGAGGGTTAAGATAATCTTTAAGAAGGGATAGACCTTCACCTAGGTAAATAATTGAATGAAGTGTAGGGAAAAATAAAATCTTTAAAAATATCTTTAAAAGCGTACAGAGCCTATATAAAATGATCATTTAGACTAGCGTTAACCATACATAAAAGTTACTTCTTTAAGAAATATGAATGTCAATAATCAATATTTTATTAACGAATATGGGTAATTTTAATAAGGATTTTTATAGACTGATTGGCTCGCTAAAAAATACAAATTCAAAAGATATTTTAATAGGAAGATCTCATCGAAACTAAAATTAAGATTTGATACCTAATGATATAAGTAGAATTGAAATAAGATTTTGATTAGTATTACCAGAAGATCGTGTAATTTCAAGGATTCATTGTAAAATAGTTTGCAAAGATTACTTTAGGAAAGATTAAATTTTAGAATAAAAATATCAATAGGTTCTAAAGTACATAAATTTGCCTTCATAAATAAAGCATAAAATAAGTTAATTTTTGGAGTATATTTTTAAATTATTAAAAGAGAACCAAAAAATGTATATATATAAGATCTTGCAAGTAATTGTGGAACTTATATTAGAGTATTTAGATAGGAGCCATATTAGTTAACTTATGACAATAAATTTAGCATAGGGAGTGATACTTATTTTAGTATAGTGTTGAATGAGACTAATAAATAGAATGCAAAAGAAATAGATTAAGACTTTTATAGAACTTTAAAAATGTTATCATGTTTGAAAACATAATAAAGACATGAAATTCATTTTGGAGATAAACAAAAATAATAGGATTTTTAGTAATAAGAAGAGGAAGTGACAATATTAACAATAAAAGAATTGTATTCTAAATTAAAAGAATATAATTTACCAATTTTGGGAATAAAATTTTCAGGTTAAGGAGTAGAATAAAACAAATAACAAAATATATTAATAGGGAAATAATAAAATTAAGATACTGAAGAATTTTATATAGGAAGAGGAACAGAGAATGCAATAAAGATAAATTCAAATACAATATCTAGAAAATAATGTAGAATAAAATATTCAGGACAGTAATTAGATTTATATATAAATGTTAGATATTAATAATGGGTGATATCTGATGGATTTTAAGATAGAGATTCAGCAAATGGAACTTGGGTGAGTTTATCAACAGTTGAATAGTCAGATAAAAAAAAGGAATCAAATTTAATATAATTAAAAAATAACTCTGAAATAAAGATAGGTGATTTTATATTAAAAGTGGAATTAGTTAAAGGATAGAAAAATAGATGTGGAGAATAAATAAAAGAAATATTGTCTGTTTGATTGATAAAATTTATTAATTAATAAAATAGTGACGCTATTTTTATTATTCATAAAAATATATCTTTTTTTAATCTGAAAATAAATTTATTTATCATAATAATGAGCAACGTTCCCTAATCACATAATCCATAATAAGTTCCATAATAAGGTGCTCCATACTAACCTTAATAATTCTAACCTGGATTTGCTCCATAATATGCTCCAGCTCCGATTAGTTATGGTCCACCTCTCACATCATCACCATTGAGATATTCTCAACCTCTTTATTAACCATAAGTTGTAGCATAACCAGTATATGCACCACAACCTGTTGTTTAATAACCTGTTTATACTCAACCAGTTGTTTAACAACCAGTATATACACAACCTGTTGTTACATAATCTGTTGTTGCTCAACCTGTTGTAGCATAACCAGTTGTAGCAGCTTAACCAACAATCAAAGGAGAAAGCAGAATTGAGTATGTACCATATGAAAAAACTGTTTTGGAATACGAAGAAGTCAGATAAAGAATTTAAGTTCCAAGAGAAAAATATGTAACTGATTATTATGCAGTTGAATACTAAACAGAATATGTTCCATAAGTATTCTAAGAAAAATATACAGGTATTAAATATATATCATTATATTTAGAATACGTACCAGTTGATAGATATTAAGAAAGAGTTGAATATTATCCAGTTGAAAGATAAGTTGTTCATTAATAAGTCTAACAAGTTTAATAAGTTGTAGCTTAACCAGTTGTTTAATAACCTGTCTAAGTTGTTTAATAACCTGTTTAAGTTGTTTAATAGCCTGTCTAAGTTGTCTAATAACCTGTCTAAGTTGTTTAATAACCAGTATAAGTTGTTTAACAACCTGTTGTTTAATAACCAATGGTTTAATCAATCCCAATCTAAACTGTTCGTCCACCTGCTTATGCCCCAGGATCATTACCATTAGCTTAAACTGTTTCACCAAGATTACCACCTTAAGCTTAGGTTTAATTATTATATATTATTATTAGACTAAACCATAGGCTTAATAATCATTACCTAAATAAACATAACCATAATAATAGAAACCAAAGAGCTTTTTAGACAGATTATTCGATAGAGATTGATATAGAATATTTTATTAAAAAACATATATCAAATCAAATTTTGATTTATTCATCTTAATCTCTATATACATACATCTATTATTCTAAGTATCCACATTTTATTTTTATTTGTTTTATGAATTCTCAATTTTCTCCTTAAAATAATTTACAACAAACCTCCTAATAACTATAATCAACAAATCAATAACCTCCTACTCATTAAAATAACATCTAGTATTATCCTATTATCTATATACAAGCTGATAGGTAATATACATAATTAATAATAGTTTTCCTATGTCAAACGTTCCATAGTTTAATAGAATTGAACATAACAATTTTTAGCTTATTTGCCATCCAGTTATGCCTGATGATCCATTTTATTCTTATCTTTCTCATGTTTCTAATATTATACAAAAATCACAAACATAGAAAACTGAAATCCTTATAAAAAGTGAGGATGACTAAGATGCGCCAAAACCAATTACTTAAAATTAAATTAGTTAATCTCGTAGAGGTTCAGGTGTCTAATAATAAAAACTTCCTTAGATTTAAAAATAGATTAAAATTAAAGCTATGATTGATCATTCAAAAGAATCAAACTTTTAGCCCTGTAATTGTTCTTAAAGTAATTGTCTTAAAAGATACTGTGCTTGCTTTCATAGTAATAAAATGTGTTCGGATTAATGTTAATGTAAAGATTGCAAGAATATAGAATTATTTTCATAAGAAAGAGAATTTGCTATCAATCATGTTTTTAAAAAATGTCATAGAGATAAAAATGTACCAGTAAATGAATTATTATCTTTGTAAATCAGTTATGGATGCAAATGTAAAGCAACTGGATGTTAAAAAAAATATTGTGAATGCTTCAAAAGAGGTTAAACTTGTGGAAATTTGTGTTCTTGTGAAGATTGCCTAAATTACCCTTTTAATCTGATTAATTAAGATAAATTGAGAAAGAAAATCAATATATAAAAATGATTAATTTTTATTTAAATTTCCATATATATTTACTAAATATAAACTCATTATTTATAGTATTATTTATTAATTCTAAGGCAAAATTATTTAAAAAAATAATGAAACATTATTTTTTTAATAATTTTAGTAGAAATACTTAATATTCACAATATAGGAAGATAAATTAAAATTTGATTCAAAAATAACTAGGAAAAGAGGAAAAATTCAATATTCATCTAAACATTTAATAAAACACTATAATTAAAGTGGAGAAATAAAATGAAAAATATTTATTCACAAAATTCATTTATCAATTATTATATCTTAACCATATATTTAGAAATGAAAATTTGATTATAATTTTTAAAAGAAAAGAAGTCTTAAATTATTTATTTGCTCTTTCAATATTAATCGCATAAAAAGGAAGCCAACTATAACATAGAATAATTTTAGCAATTAAAATAATGTTTTTACTAAAAATCTTTAAAAAATAAATAAATTTAAATAAAATCAAAATATAGATCAGAGTTTTTACAATTTTCAAGATTAAAACCATAATCTTTTTAAAGTAAATACTCTTTATAAAGCCAAAATCAAATAATCTAATATATTAATTATTTAAGAAAATATTAATAATCAGAAAACTAATTATTAGAAAAAGAAAATCAATTAGTCATTTTTTAAGAATATTTTTCTAAATGATAAGATAATTTATAAAAAGATTAATTATTGATGCAAAAATATTATATATTTTAAATTTATTTAGAAATAGAGCCAAACATTTCTTAATTATATGAATAACCAGTTCAAACCTTAATGAAATAAATTCAAATAGTTTAGCAATTATTTTGGTTTAATTTAATATTTTATTCATAAATTATCTTTACTAATCAAAAACTAAAAATGAGACGACTTAAAAAAATATCGATTTTATTGTTATTATTACAAAGTTACTTGATAAGAATAAAAAAATCTAATTTATCGTATTCACTCATTTTTGTTGTTTTCTTCGACATTTTATCTAAGTATACTATTTTCTTTTTCTAATTTTTCTATTTTTTCCTAGAGCTATTTATTTAATTCTAAAATATTTCCTAATTCCGAAAACTATTTTAATTAATCTTGTTATTTTTTCATAATCTCTTTTAAATTTTGATTTTCTATTTTCAACCTTTTGATCTCTTCTTATTATTCAAATCCTGTTTTAAACAAAATTCTTGTAGGACTCTCAGATGGCTTTACTTTAGTTATACTATTGGTGCGATAATAGTTATTAGCAGTTTGAAATAATTTTGGCTTTTCTAAAACCTAGGATGGAAGTAAAAGTTAAAATTCCTTTTTTTTAAGTTTAATATCAGTCTAAGATGTATTGGATATATTTTTTCCTGTTGATAATTGTGACACATGTCTTTTCTATGTGGGAGTGAATATATTAGTGGTTTGTTTATAATTTTAAGGGGATAATAAAGGACTTTATGATCTCATTATAATTATTAATGATTAATTCTAAATAAAATTTATTTTATTTTAATTCATCAATATTATTATCAAAATTTTTTTTAATAGTATAGAATATGATAAACAAAAATGAAAATCTCTTTTATCATTTTACAAGCTCTATTAATTCACTTCTTTTCGCTTCTAAAATTCAATCTATCAAATTACGTATCTTTTGTAAGTTATTTTAGTATGCTCAATATTATTCTTATTAAAGATATGACGTTTTAGTCAAAAATAAAAATCTTTATCTAATTATTTTTTATTACAATGACTATTGTTAAGTAAAATTTTACATGAATCTTAAAAAAAAAAGAAAACTTTATTATAATTGAACTTTAGTAAATAAGATTACTATTCTTAATTTTTGATATAATGTCTAAATCTATTTACTATGTATCTAAATTTGTTATTCTCAAATTTTTAATTTCTTTTAAAATTTGATCAAAAATTAATCCTTAAACTTTGGTAAATATTCATCATTCTACTGATCATTATGTTTTTATCCAAATTTAAAATACCTTATATAATTAAAGGCCATTTAATATAGAATAATCATTTACAATATTTTTTTGTTTTTCTTTAATTATTTAGATCTGTTTGAGAGATCTCATCATAAAATAGTTAAGCTTGATTTTCAAATTTTTATGTAAAAGAATTAAAAACTTTGGTTAAATTAAGAAACTTTGTTCAGACTTTTTGATTTTTTTGTTAATTATAAAGCTATCTTAATTTTTAACATTTAAATATAATAATACAATAAATTTTGCCTTTTAAAAATATATTTGCATAATGAAAAATAAAATGGCAAAATTAATATGCTAAATAAAAAAAAAACAAAAAAACTATAATAAAGCTGATGTGGTTAATAAGATTTAATGGGTTTAAGAATAAGAATAAAAATTTTAATCTATTTATTAAAAAGTATGAGATAATGTTTTGAAAAAAAATCTAGAATAATTAATGATAAGATATTTATTTTTTTTTTCTATAAACAAATAGGTTATTTAAGTTAGCAAATTATGTTAAATATCATAGATTGATCTAAAAATATATTTGAATGATAATATGAATTTAAAAATAGCAATATTTAAATTGGGTGCCATAATTCGACAGAAATTCTAATTGGAGGGTGTCTTTAAATGAAAAATTTAGCTTTTTATTTACAAATAATTAATGGATTAGAAAAAAATTGATACACTCGTTTAAGAGGCTTTGACCAACCCAGACCCTGATATATAGTATATGAGAGCAGAGGAACTTACAAATGAATTAACAATATTTTACGGGAAACCAGAATAAGGAATGGAAGATGAAAGGAATTAAAAGTTAATTAATAATTGCTATGGAGTATTTTATTAGCATTTGCGATCTTAATATAGAGAAGTTTAAGGTACATTAATTAATAATACAAATAAGGAAATGCCATTAGATAATTTTAGAGATTAGCTCCTTTAATGAGATCTTAAGAAGTGAAATATATTGGCTTAGAATTATTGAAATCTTCAATCGATGGAGTAAATGAGATCAGAGAAAATTATCATATATGTCTTTAAGAAATAGTAGAAAAAATTCCAAGTCAAGTCTAAAGTTTAGATGAAGTATAAGAAGGGATTCTAAAAAGTAAATATAATTTCAATATATAATAGAATTAGGAGAATTGAAAGAAGCAGTAAAGAAGTTGTAGGTTTCAAAACAAATAGTACATTAAGAAATTTAGTAAAAAGTTGAAATATAGGCTGAACTTTTAAAGATCTTGAGTTCTATTATGTCAAGATGGCCAAAATTATATTAGAAGGATTTCAGTGATTTATTGTTAGATAATATAACAAACTCAAATGAACTATCAATAAGAAAAAATTCATGCGTATGTTTGGGTTATTTAGGAGTATGTCTTAATCAATAAAGCTTAAATAATTTAATCTAATCAAGTACAAGATTGTAATTTATATTATATAGAAATACTACCTTTTATTAAAGATCTAAAATTTGATTAGTAGAATTTCACAAAAATACTTTGTTTAAATCAAAGTTTGAATTATTTAGCTAAAAGTTCAGGAAAATTCTTTGATAAACTTTTAGTAGAGTAGATTTTTTAAAGATACTTTTAGACTTAAAATGAATAAAATAAAGTAGATTTAGATAATATTAATTAATATGCTGAAATTTTAGAAATTTAACTACTTACAATAAATTATATTTTAACTAATCATCATACTCGTGCATTTGATCTTTAATTAATTGATTCAATAACTCCTTTAATTGATTTTGATCCATTAGGAGTAGCAGCAATAGAAGAAGAAAATCCATATGATGATGATTATTATCCTGATGAAGGTAATTTCATTTCAATAATATTAGTATCTGATTCAACATGGAGAGTTAGAAGATGTACATTATACACATTCTAAGAATTACTTAAAATTTAACCTTAACTTTATAAACTCATACTATCAGCCTTATTTGGTCCAAATTAAATTATTATGAGAAGAATTAATGAAAAGAATGCTGAAATCAAATTATCAATTATTCAATTTTTGATAAGTTTGGTTTAGGCTTCTGCTATTACTAAAGAAGATATAAGCACTATGGAAGTTGAACAATTATCATTAATCAAATAAAGATCCATACCAGCATCTATTTCATTAATTGAATTAGTCGAATAACTATTGGACAAAATTTAATCGATCTTTTAAGATAATCAAGAACAATAATCTTTAAAATCAGAATCAACAAAATTATTATTAGCTATTGGACAATATTTTTATACTCAAATTTAAACTTCAAATTCATGTTTTATATAAATAATTAATATTGTTAAATAATCAATAATTGGTTCACCTATTAATTATTCTAATGAATAAAAAGTAACAATTTTTTATCATTAATTTAGCTTGCTTCTATTCTAACTATGAAAACAATATTAAATATCACAGAACCAGCTGAATTTTAAATTCCAATTTTATAATAAATGGTTCTAATACTTCTTGAAGCAGTCAATTAAAAATATATAAGAATATAAGTTGAAGGTTATAATACATTAGAAACAATTATTTGGGTATTTAAAAAGAATTTTGATGAAAAAATATTCTAATCATCCTTAAACTAAATTAAATAAAATTTAATAATAAAAATATAGATTGATAATTTAGATTAAGAAGTAAAATCAAGCTTATTTTAACTTGCATCTGCATTATTCAAGAATTTTGGATCAATATTTACTAATACAGAAATAGAATAATTAGCTCAAATTTCATTGACTAGATTATAGATTGAAGCTCTAACTACCAATATTATAAATCTTGTGCAATATTTCAAGAATCTTAATGATCCTAAACCTTTAATTTAAAACATAGCAAATTAACTATAGAGAAATGATAAGGCTTAAACATTTATAACTTTAATTCATTTAATTAAAAATAATAAAATCGATTAAAAATTAGCAGCTGATATATTAAGTAAATTCAAATCAATTACAACAGAAAATTATGATTTGTAACTTTAAACTTTACAAGTATTAATTAAATTTACTGGTATCAAATTACCAGAATAGTTAATAAGAGAATCTGTTAGAATTGGATTATAACAATCCAAAATAAAACCTGAAATTGAAGATTTCTTTAATTTAATTAATTAACCTTAAATAATAGAATCAGAAATTTTAAAATAACTAGGAAAAGAAGAATTATATTCTGCTGGATAAATTTATTGCTCAATATTAAAAAATATACCTGGATCAATTAGTAACCTTTATTTTTCAATTGTTACAAACAGACAGTTAAAGTTATCAACTCTAAGATTCTTGCATAAATATTAAAATCATTAAAAGGCATTAGAAATTTTATGCTAATTAATTAAGGATAATTAAGATTCTGATTTGGCTGCTATTGTGATTGGATCAGCAGTTTCTGATTTTTAATAAATATAAAAATTGATTGATTAAAATCCAAATTAATATCAATTTTATTAAGCACTAAAAGAATTCACAGAAATTAAATAAATTGCTAATCCAATTAATGTTGCTAAATATATTTTAGAATAAGTGAATGGAAAAGATAAAACAATAGCTACAATTTGTGGAGATATATTGGGAGGTTTCTTAAAGTAAAGTTATTAATCTTTAGAATAACTTATATTTGAAAGTCTTAAGAATCCTTCTTAATCTATTAGATATACTTGTATTTAAAGTCTGAAATATACTCATTAATGGTCTTAAAAAGCTTAAATATTGTTAGAAATGCTTTAAAATGAAAAAGATCTTCAAATACTTACAGGAATTATCAAGGCTCTTACACAAAATATATAGCATATTTATTTAAATAATTTTATTCAATATTTAAAATATTGTTTAAGAAGATATGAAGAAAAAGAATTGAATTTTGGAAATTTTGTAGAAAAAAGAGATGATGCTAAAGATTTAAGATCCTTATCATTTGATTTGTTGGAATTATTTTTAGATAAATAAAATATTGAGTTGAATATTATTTTAGATGAGGTCTTTGAAAAATTTAGTAAGAATAAAATAATAAAATAATAGTTGAGGATAAATATGATGAAACAAGAATTCCAAGATTAAGAATAGTTATGAAGATTGTTAAGAAAGACCCTTAAGCAGTAGTTTCTCATGTTGCAATATTAGCAAAGATATTTGAGCCTATTTTAAAGACTTTGCAACAAAATTTATAAAAATCAGATTAAGTAAATATTATAATAATAAAAATTATTAGAATTTGGATAAGGAAATAGAAAAAATTAGATTGATAGTAAACATTATGCAAGGTATGAAACAAAGTTCAACTGATGCAGATAAGTTTTTAAAAGACAATGTAACATAAAAAATTCACGATTTCATACGTTAATGAGAATGAAAATTTTATAATAATAAAAGAACCAGTTAAATAAGTTAAATTTTTAGATAGTAATAAATTCAATATTTTCTGTTAAAATCATCATTCATCCCAAGATATTCTTTTACCTTTATGCCAAAGTCCATATTTTCCTTTTTTATTCATAAAGAAACATCCTCTGCCATGTTATTTACCATTTTCCCATTCACCTTCATACCTTCTTCCATCTCCCCAATCATAAATCCCATATCCCTTATTTATGTAATTGAATAAGATATACATGCTTTTTATCATTAAAATATTATCCTTCATATTTTCTTCCATCTGGCCAAGTATATGTACCTCTTCCATGCATATTACCAAAATAGAAATCTCCTTCATACTTTCTACCATCAGTCCATATTAAGATTCCTCTTCCAGATATTTTATTTTGTACCCAATCTCCTTCATATTATTACCCATTACACCAAAGATATTTACCTTTTCCATGTTTATATGAATTTTAGAAATATCCTTCATATAAAGATCCATCAGGCCATAATTCAATACCATATCCATGTTATTTATCATTAAACCATTATCCTTCATATTTAGGACCGTCAACATGTTAATATACTCCATATCCATTAGACATATCATTTTCCCATTCTCCCTCATATACATCACCATTAATATGAGTAAATTTACCTCTTCCATGAGCTTTATTATGTTTCCATTCTCCTTCATATTTAGCACCATCTGGCCAAATTTAGATTCCATATCCATCTCTTGAATTTCCTCTCCATTCACCTGTATATGTTGCACCTCCAGGAAATCTAAATATTATGAATGGAATACGTATAAGTTGGTTTTTCAACTCTTACTTTATCATCTTAATTTATTGTTATACCACTCTCAACTGTTTCTGTTTCAAATGCATATAATATTTTTTAATCATCTACTTTACGTCTAGCTATGTAACCTCTCCAATATTTCTGTATTACTATTGCCATTTTATTTTTTATCAACCATGTTTTCTCTGTTTTAGAACCACTAGTCAGAATCGATATACATTCCTAATTCAATTATGTTTTACTTATATATCATTTCCTCTCTTATCGCAATTACATTGAGAACACTAGGAACCCATTTTAAAATATAATTATATTTCACATTACTTTTCTTTTTGAACTATTTATTTTAATAAAATATAACGATTATGTTAGCTGACAAAACTAGTGTCTATGTTAATTAAAGTTCTCTTTAATCTAAATAAAACAGTAAAAGAGTAGTAATAAACTATTATCATTCTAGCAACTTGATATTTAATATGTAGCATAAACATTTGAAAAGACTTAATCTATTAATAATCTTCAAGATATGTTCCCTGATAATAAATCAATTGAATTATCAAATTCTATTATAAATGAAGAAACAGAAATTGAAAAATTATCACAGGCCTATGCTGATAAATATTATTATGAGATGAAATTTGAGTAATATCAAAATTTACTTACTTAATAATAAGGCACTATTACTAAATTGCTTAATGAAAAAAAAGATTTATTAGCCAGACTTGAGTCTGCTAAAAGTAATGAAAAAGAAATTAGTCTTCTATAATAATTAGAAGTTAAATTTATTGAAAGTCAAAAAGAAAAATAATAGTTATAAAATGAATCTCAACAATATAAATATCAAATTGAATAACTTCTTGTTGCTAATAATGAATTACAATAATCTTTCCAATCTTTACATAATTAATTTGTTGAGTATAAAGATAAATAAGATAATTATTCAATTAAATAATAAGAGTTAATTGCTAAATTAACTGATGATATTGGAAATTAAAAATATTTACAAGAAATTCATTCTCAAATGTAAACTATCAAATTATAAAATAATATACTATCTGAATAATTATCTTAACAAGAACTTAATTTCTAAATTAAACTTTAAGAAATATAAGAAAAATATGTAATCTAAACTAATGAATTGACTTAAGATTGTGAATCTCAAATCGAATAAAAAGAAGAAGAGTTACATATAATCAAAATGGAACTTGAAAAATTTAAATCAGATAATCATAAAATTCAAAATGAAAACTTTTAACTTTAAACACAGATTTAATAATTGAATTAGAAGTATTCTATTAATTTATTTTAGTTACCAAGATGATATATAGGCTTAAGCATAACTACTTACAGAGTAAGTGGCTGAGTATAAGATAGTTATCTAAAATCTGGAAAATTAATTATATCAAATGAATCAAGAAATAAAACAAAGAGATCGATCCTCATCAAAAGATAGTATGATAAATTCTAGATTAATTTCTAATTATATTAGTCGGTGTAAATAATGAATTTAAGGTTTATTCTATTAATAATTTTATAATTCTAATAGGAATATTTTAAGATATTTTCGATATTTCAAATCGATAAATTTAATTTAAATTCATTTTTTATTTGTAATTATGCTTGAGTATATTAAAAATATAAAAAAAGTTAATGATAATTAAAAAAATTTTTGATAATACTACATAAATAATATTAATAGAATTACAATCACATAAATTTTATTAATTAATTTATTTTATGAACATCTATTTTAATAATTAACCTTATCAGATACCAGATAATTTAACATTCCAATAATTATTGTAATTTGTTACCTAAAATCCAAATATAAAAGTAAGTGATAAGATTTGGAAATTAAATGGTGAGAATTTGGCAATAAAAGAAAATAGTCTCATCACAGCTTTGGCAAAAAATTAAGACTAAATCACAACAATTGTAAACATAAAATTTATTCTTAGGACAAGCAATAACCATAATTAATACAATAACAATTATTATAACAATAACAATAACCTTATCGCTAGCAAGCTATGACTACCCCAACAATAGGTTAAGCCGCTTAAATTTAGCCTAACTTAATTTTGAATCAACCATCATAAACTTTAAATTAAACTAATTTTCAATAATAAGGTTAGTAATTTCTTGGAGTAACTTAATAATAATATTAACAAAACTAATAATAGTAATTTAACTACCAACCATAATAATCATAAAACATATAATAATCATAAAACATATAATTATAATAAAACATATAATTATAATAAAACATATAATAATAATAAAACATATAATAATAATAAAACCAATAATATGCATACTCATAAGTTCTTCAGAATTCTTCATAATTACCTTAACAATAGGTTAATTAAGAAACAGATATTTTCAAAACAGTCTAACAAGATGTACCAAAATAATAAGATGCTTAAGTGGTCGATGTTTTCCAAACAAAATAAGTTGTAGAAGATATATTTTCAACTAATTTTTAAAATTCCTAATATGATATTCTGAGATAAGAATATTTGAAGAATAAAGCTACTTCTCCTGGATATAAAAAGTAATAATAATTATATTTTAAGTGCTCAATTTTCAAAAAATGGATTTATATTTAAGATAGAAAATTATGGAGATGAAGTAACGGTGAAAAATTAGGATAAATCATTTTCTCTAAAATTGAATAGTTCCTATTCACTGAAAAACATTCGATAGATTAACATAGATGATAAGTAAAAATAATTTGAAAATAATATTATTGGAGAACTCAATTATACCAGAATATCTTATATTCAAAATTATGATTTACTTGCTATATAATTCAATAATAATAGAATTATAGCAATATAATTGTATATGGAATGATTTTAAGATATTAACATAAATAAAGAATTTATATTATTGCATTGAGCATCTTGAAATAGTATCTAAAACAATAATTTACTAAATAATTCATATTATTAATTTCTAATAAAATGAGTATTTGTAGAAGAAGTGCTGCATTAATTTTGATAAGAGATGATTTTAAGGTCCTAATGTTAAAAAGAAATAATGATATTTCTTTCGGAGGATCATTTGCATTTCCTGGCGGAGTTCTTGAAGAAACAGATTATAAATTAGCTTAGACAGATTCTTAATTAATTTTAAAAAATCACTCAAAATATTATTGCAATCAAACATATACATGGTATGATACATCCTTAATTGCTGCTATTCGAGAAACTACTGAAGAGACTAATATTTCATTAGATTCTAAATAACTATATTCATAAATAAAACCATTCATAAGGATCATTACACCTTAAATGATGAAAAAAAGATATGACACATAGTTTTTTATTTTAAATTTAAACAATTACGATACACTAAACATTAATAAGAATGAAAGTATTAGCTATGAATGGAATACTCCTTTTGCCTTTTTGGAAAAATATATTAACAATTAGATAAGTTTATTTCCACCAATATTCTTATAATTAATTATACTTAAATAATTGGGAAGTTTTTAAAATATTATTACCTATATTAATTAAGGAGATCTATTGAAACATACGTATCCTCATGTTTTCTAATTTAGTAAATATATTTATGAGTTTTTATTAGCTAATAAAGGAATTCTTAATTATCCAGATCCAAACTTTGATTTATAAAAGCTTTTAGAAAATGAATAAACTGATTATCTAAAAAATGAATTAAAAATTAGATATAATTAGATAGAAAGATCAGATTTTCGATTTTAGTTAGAGGGAAACTTGAAAAGATTGGTTGGCCATATAGGAAAATTTTAAAATTCACCTTTAGCATTATTAAATGGTGAAATTATAAATGATAACTAATTTACATAAAATAAACCAAGATTTTGATGTTAAGTAAAAATAAATTAATTAAATAATAATTTGTATTGAATAATCATTAAAATTGGAAAGTCTATTAAGCTTTTGGTTTAGATTATCTTTAAACACTACCAGAATTAATATTAATTCTATTATTATCTCTTAAAACATCATGTTATACTGCAGGACTCTATGCTTTAGTTTATATTTAAGGATTATCTTTTTATACAGCATAAAATTTTTATTTCATAACTAGTAGATCTTTTTCCATAGTTTAATATTTTAAGTTTTTTCCTTCTTAATCTTTATTCCTCTATTAAATTTCTTATTTACAATCCTAGATATTAAAAATAAATATACAATCAATTCCTAAATAAGTAATTATACAGATTAGATGATCTTATCACCATCACTACCCTTAATAGTTGAAAACCTGTTTTTAACTCCACTTAAATTCAAAATTTAATTAAGTTTAGTCATTTCATTATTTAATCTCTAATTTTCAACTATTAATTTTTACTATAAATTAAGATATATATAAATACCATATCTAATTTTGAAACATTCTATTATTAATTATCTGAATCTGTATTTTTTCGATTTTATTAATATTACTACAATAATTTATTTTTTTCTTCAATCTCCTTTTATAACTATTCTGATAAGTATAATTTTTCTTATTTCAAACATGAATTCTCTTATTTAATTGTATTTAAATATCTTATTTTTTAAGATGGATTATTATGTCCTCCAAGTTATGCAATATCTTTTTGCATTTCTTCAATTTACTTATAAAGCATTGATCTTTCATTATTTGATTTAGTTAATTTTTCATGTTATTCTTGTAATTCTTTCTTTAACTTAAGATTGTCATCTTCCAATGTATGCATTTATATCAATGCTTGATCTTTTTGATCTTTCATTTATTCATTTTCATCTTCTCTTTCTTAATTTTATGACTATCTATTTATACAAAGAATTACCAATATCGCATTATGTTCAGCTTCTAATTTTAAATATTAATCTTTAATATCATTTATTTCTTTTTCTTATTACTTACAAAACTCTTTTGCTCTATCATGTACATTTTTTAGTGTCTCTTCGTTTTATAAAAGAGCTTGTTCTAATTGAACAATAATCTGGAATTTAATAAAACCTTTACTTATTATTTTTTATCTATCTTTTATTTTAATTCATTGTTTTCTTTTGTAACTTTATCTGCAATATGGCTATATTATTCTCGTATTTATGATTCTTATTTCATCTAAGATTCTAATCTTGTAAATTGATCTTTTAAAAGATTATACTTCTCCTATTATTCACTAAATTAAATGTTTTATAAATCATTTTATTTTTAAACAGATTGATATTTATGTACATTTTCTTAAATTTAATGTGTATATTCATCCAATTAATTTTTTAATTGTATATTTGCATTTTCAAGTCCTTAAATGATTTTCTAATTATATTAAATTATAAATTTACAGTAAACTTGTTTTAGTCAGATTTTAATTTATCTTTTAATTGATAAATATCCTTTTAAGTTTATTGATTTAAATCCTCTTTAGTCTCAAATGCACTTTATAATCCATTCACTTATTTATTTAACTATTCAATCATCTGTTCCTTTTATTATAATTACTTTTAATGTATATCTAGTTAATCTACTAACTCTTAAACTTCTTTTTTGTGTTAATCTTCATGTTTCTTTAAATGTAAAGAGTATTGTTTTATTTCTAACTCCAATTATTTTGTTAATTTCTTAACAGTTGCTTTATTTTCATCAACCTAAGCTTATTTTTAATCTAATTCTACTCTCATCTAATCAATTTCTTCATGTTATGAATCAATATGTTAATTTAATTATTATATTTCCTTCTTTAAAAGTTAATTATCTTTTGATGTCAATTCTAATTATTACTATAAATTAGTGTTTAGATGATTTAATTATAATTTTAATTACTCTATTTATTATTCCTTTTATTGTAAATCATTTAAACTTATATTTATTTTTGATTCAAGTTTTTGAATTTCTTTTTACTTTTCATTTATTTGAATTTTTAAAATATTATTCTCAATTTCCATTTAGTCTGTTTCTTTTTTCCAAATTTCAGAACTTTTATCTAAAATTTGATTTTATTTATTTAATTCTTATGATAAAAATTCTATTTATTATTCTTTTTCATTAATTATATTAGTTAAACCTTAAATCTAAGATTATAATAAGTTTGATTTATTTTAAGATTCATTTAACTACTATTCTAATTAACTAATAGTTATTTTAAATTTATTAGATTCACATTCTATATCTTTAACTTTTTCATTCAAAGCTGTTTTTTCATTATTCAATTATTCAATTGTTCTCGTCTTAATTTATAATTTTTATGTCATATCTTACAATTTACCTTACTATTATATTTCTAAAGTATTTCTGCTTTACTAATTTTCATTCTCTACAGATATTATTTTTTATTATAATTGTTATATTTCTTTTGATTAATTCTCTATTTTGGACTTATGTTATAGAACATCTCTTTTCAATTCGGAATTTACTTAGTCTTTTTGTTCCATCCTAGCTTACAAAGAAATGTATAGTTCATGAACTTGGTTATAATGATCCGATGTTTCTTGAATTACAGCCTGCTTACTTTCTAATTGCTTTTATAATAAGTCTACACTGGACATCTGCTCTTTTTAAATTTCTTCAAACTCCTATTTCTATGCGTCAATCATTATCTCTAATTAAGAACTTTTTTAACTTTCATTTTGTAATTTTTAATTTACCAACTATTTAATTAATCCAAATTAATTACGTTTATTTATTCTTCTAATTAAAATTTCATTTCTACATATTATTTTTCCTTCTCTTTTATTACACAATTTAATTACAGAATCTTAAAATTATAAATTTATAAATACTTCTTAATTTAATTTGCCCAAATCACAATCTTTTTTTTAATTTAATTAAGATAATAACAATTCAAAATCTTTCTTTTATTGTTTCATTTAATCTTCAAAATTCTTCTCTAAATCAGAATTTTAAATTTAATAATTTTATTAAAATATTGTCATTTCTTCCTAATAATTTTATTCAATCTATTTAAGTTATAATTAAGTATGCTCAAGTTCTTTAGTTTTTTAATTAAAATCTTAAGTCAAAATATTCTTTTCTTCTATCATTTCTTACTTATCTTTTTATAAAAGAGAATTTTCATTCTATAAAACCTAATTATCTTTTTACAATTATTGTAATTATGTAAATAATTCTTATTCTGAGCTTTCTAATTTTGAAACTGATAATTGCAATTAATCTTACAATAGTGTTAACTAATTTTAATATTTGATACATTCTTATTTTAAATTGTTATTTTCCAATTCTAGAACTTTGATAGATTTCTAATTTTATTGAATATTATTTTCTTTATCATTTAATTCATTTTTTAATTAAAGAATATATTTTTCATAAGAAGATATTTATGATTTTAATTCTGAAATAGTAATACCATTTTCAACAATTATTTGGTTTAGTTCTTTAAGTTTTTCTTCATTCTCTGCTAATCCTTAAGCCAATTAACTATTTGTATTTTATTCATTAATAATTTACTATTTGAATTCTTGATTTTATTGATTTAAATATTAATAATTATTAACTTATAATTAATTTTGATTTTTTAATTGATTAATTTATTATTCAAGCTCAAACATCTATTATTTAGAATAATATTAGAATTCAGAAATACTAGTTTAAGATTATTCAAAGTTTACTTGAATTTCTTATTTTTAAGTTAAAATTTATTAATTTTCATTTTTAAGTTATTAAATAATTTATTCTGAATTATTTAATAATTCTTCTAATTACTAATTTTAATTTTTAAGTTCTTAATTAAGATCAATAATTCTGTTTTTCAAATCTAAAATTTATTTATCTCTAACATCAACTATTTGATCATTTTCATTAAAAGTAATTCCATTTTCCTCTAATTTTTGAAATATTTGTTTTTCAATCTCTTTGATTTAATCCTCCATAGATACTAATTTTTATGTTTATTCAGATAACAACTTTTCTTTGTATTCTGATTAGGTTTCTAATTCTTTAAATTTTTCTAAGGTGACATACTATGAGTTAAATTATAGATCTAGTTGCTATTGAAATTATCTTCTTTCATTAAGAGAATTCTAATGAATTAAAATATAATAGATACTTAAACTGTTTCTACAATTTCTTTTAATAAATTAAGATTATTATCAACTTAGACTTAAACTTTTGATACTGTTTAGGTAGCTCCTTACTACTCTTTTAAAGTTAAATTTTCATAAAATGTTTTCATAACTAAACCTTAACATTGTAAAGCATATGCTAATTACTATTGAATTTATTATTATATATCATCAGGTGATTAATTTAATTTTAATTTTTAAATTTATTCATTTTGTAATTTAATGACAAATTTTAACTATTATTCTAATTGTTATCCTAATTAGAAACCTTCTTTTAATTACTT
This sequence comes from Paramecium sonneborni, assembly GCA_905182985.1. Lineage (NCBI taxonomy): Eukaryota > Ciliophora > Oligohymenophorea > Peniculida > Parameciidae > Paramecium > Paramecium sonneborni. The sequence continues at coordinate 466,254 of CAJJDN010000016.1, read as the reverse complement.
AATTCCGTTTAAATACTTTTCGATTTCTAAAAATAAAGCTGTTTCACTTTCTGTTGATTATTCTAAATAACACTTCAATATTTCTTCAAGTTTAATATATTTTTAATCATTAATAATTAAACTTTCTAATTCTAAGGATTATAAAACTAATGAATAAACTGAAATAAATACATTATTCATTAATAAATGATTATTATTATTTTTATTCAAATTTTTTAGGTGATTCCCATTTTTATTATTGAGTGATAACACTTTTAGCAAGTTCTTATTTAAGTCTTTTAATTTCATTTTTAAGACTTTCTAAATTTCCACTTTCATCTTCATTAATTCTAGCTTTGTTTTTAACTTATTTGACTCTTTTAGAAAACATAAGAGTAGATAAAGTTTCTTGATAGAATTATTAGGATTATTAGATATTAGCAATAAGATGTGTTCTTGAATTACCACCTAAAGAATCTTTAAGTAGAAATGTTAATTTAGAATCTCTATAATGAACAAATGATTAATTATCTTCGACAAGAGAATTGATAACATTTCCTAAAATATGTAAACTTTTATTTATATTGCAACCTTCTCTCAATCTTTCTCCTTAAACTTATGATTACTTTTATCTTTCACTACCAGCAAGATCTACAAAATGAAATCTTGAAAATCTATGATTAATAACTTAAGTTTAAGATGATTGTCTTCTTGATTCAAGTTAAATAGTAAAAACACTATGTGATCTTGATGATTCAATATTCATTTAAGTAGATGAAATATGTCTATTTAGACTTCCTCTTTATAAAACTTCTAAAGATTCAGCTACATTAGTACAAACTTCTTCACTTAATTATTCTACATAAACTCCTTTTTTTAAATCTTCTCTTAATTATAAATTTCCTAATTAAGGATTTAAAAGATCTATTATATGTTCATTATAGATTTCCAAATAACTGCATTTAACTAAATATTCTACATTTTCTGATTAATCCTCCAAAATGCAATTAAACAAAAAATCAATCACTCTTGGTAATAAACCTGGTTATTTCTAAGTACCCATCATTGTATATGTTTTACCACTTCCTGTTTATCCATAAACAAACACACAACCATTATAACCATCAAGACAATTAATTGCTTATTATTTTCCTACTATATTAAATATATCTTCTTAACTTGAGTCTTACTATGCTACATAATCAAAATAAAAATATTTCTAATCCTACTATTATTATTGATTGCCCTCAATAATAATTGTATTTTTTAAATTGGAATCCAGTTTTATACATGATCTTCCATCTTCTAATAAGGGTCTTGCATTATTAATTAAAAGATTCTTACTTTATTCTTATAGAAACTTGAATATTGTCTCGTTCTGCCTTAAATTTATCTGTCATTTTCAATTTTTAAATTTGAAATTATTATAATAAATAACAATCATGAAATTATTGCTGTTGTAAGGCTTGTATTATCGTGATATACATAATTGTATTCCTCTTAATTCTTATTATAACACAATAATAATAAAGAATTTCTTAGACAATTTGTATTCTTAATATCATTCTCGATATAACTACTTTCTAATAAACTTGATTGTTAATTACTAATAACTTATTAAAATAATAATACTTAAATCCTCCTCTGTATTTTTTACTTAATCTCTCAAAAGTTGTTCTATTATAATACATATTCTTCAGCTATGTACATAATAAACAACTTAATAAAAAAAAAAACATTAATGTTATTAACAATTCCAATGCAATGTATTCTATCTAAACTCCTTTTGAAATACTTAAATATTTTCTAAAATCACTGAGGTAATTATATAACATATCAAGCTAATGCCATTAATAATAATCTTCAGATGTAATCCCTATTAAAGTTTTATTCCATACTATATCTGTAAAAAGAATAATCGAAATAAATAATTGAAAACCTATATTTATAAAGGTGAGGAAAATAAAAATCATGAATTAAAAATGATTTTTAGCTCCGATACAATTATTTATCCATGGACAATGATGATCATATACTATGACACATTTATTACAAAAATCACAATGACGACTTCTTTTAGCCTTTAGAGTTTCACATTCTGTACATATTTAAAATCTTTTTGGATTATTTTATAATATTTAGTAAAATACTTATCCATCTTCTTTGTATTTAGCTTAACATCCAGGATCAGAATTAACAATATATATAAATAAAAGGACCTCCAATATATCACAAATAAATTATATGTAACCAAACAAATTATTTCCAATTGTAAAAAGTACTTAATAGATTAGATTGACTATTAACATTAAAATGAAAGAATACATTTATAATCTGAACTTTTGATTCTAGATATAAATATTAATATAATAATACAATTCTAGGCTTATTTTTCTATCCAAATATATTGCTGCATTTTATATTTCCCTCTTAATATTCTTAAATCATTTAACTAATTGTTGAAAAATCATTCTCAATAGCCAATTAAAAAGCAGTCCTGCCCTATTTATTTTTTAATCTTGTCTTAGCATTATAAAGTAATAATCTTCTTGTAATTTTGTATTCTCCACTAATAGCTGAAACATGCAAAGGTGTGCATCCAAATATATTTTTACAGTTTATTTTACATCCCCAAGACAACAGTAAAGCAGCACATTATTCACTACCTGAATAACTGGCCAAATGCAAAGCTGTACTATTATCATTATCCATAATATCAATGTTAACTTTGGCAATTTTCACTAAATAATATAACATTAGAGGTTAATCTGATTATGATGCAATGTGTAAATTAGTTTATCCTTATCTAGTTTTCTAATCTAATTTGATTCCTAACTTAAGAATTGTATCAAGAATTGCTATATTACCTTTTTAAGTGGCTAGATGCATGCATTAATTACCAGAATCATTTTATTGAGTTACCCACTATTAAGTTTAAGACTCTCTAGAATTGCATAATGAATAGATACCCAAATTATTTAAGTGAATATGTGATTAGATCGGTAAAAAGTTTAGTCTAATCTTTCCAAACAGCTAACATTAGCAAAGTATTTCTTTTTTCATCAAAAGAAGTATGAATATTGATTGGTTGAATTTGGCTAAAAGAGTCATCATCATTAATTCCAAGAAGATATCTGACTCCCTTGTCATCTCCATTTTTAACTTTTGAATATAAATCTTAATATATTCTTTATACATCTGAGGCTTATTCCTAGGTAAATAAAATCAATAATAATACATTAACAAATGTAGCCCCTGATAATCCATATCCATGGAGTTCTCTATTGATATTATTTACAGGATCAATAGATTATAAAAGAGGCTGCATTATAAAATAATAATTAATTAAGTCAAAGCTTTTATATTGTATAATTTAGAAATTAAAGAGTACTTATATAATTTGAAATATTTAAGTGAAATATTTATGATAGATAATTCATTAATAAAATTAATTAATATAATGATGATCACTTCGTCCGTGTTTTTGATTGTTTATGATATACACTTGTCACTACTCTGAAAATAATCTATATATATATATAATTAAATGTTAAGAAGATTATATGCATCACTCCCATAAATCAAGAAACTCTATTTTACTTTTTCTGTAAATGAAGGTATGTAATGTATATAATCAGAATACAAGATCTAAATTCTGAATCGACTAAAAGTAATCAAGCATTCTAATTCTGATAAAGACATAGTATCCAATGGTCATATAGAAAATCTATCTATAGATTAAGGTATGCTAATGATGAAATAAACTAGATGGAAGAGTCATAATTGATCTTAAATTAGATTAAGACTACAGAAAAATCAAGTCACTTTGTCAAGAAGCCCTTAAAGAATTCGAATGGATTAAGAATTTGGATATTCGTATGGCTCCAAAAAAAGAAAATGTATTCACATAAACAAATTCATAAAAAAGAGGCAATCTCTAGAATGTAAATAAGATCATAGCAGTTTCAAGTTGTAAAGGAGGAGTAGGTAAAAGCACTATTGCATTAAATCTTACATTTTCCTTACAAAAATTAGGTTTCAAGGTAGGAATATTTGATGCAGATGTTTATGGTCCCTCTCTGCCAACTTTAATTGGAAAGGAGAAATAATAATTATATGCTCCAGAAGATAAACCAAAAGAAATTTTGCCTATTGAATTCAATGGTGTTAAAACCATGAGTTATGGATATGCAGGTGGCAATTAAAAAGCTATTATCAGAGGACCTATGGTTAGTAGCATTGTTATTTAATTAGTA
>CAJJDN010000016.1:445906-460882 GCA_905182985.1 Paramecium sonneborni | reverse complement strand
ATTGGAAAGGAGAAATAATAATTATATGCTCCAGAAGATAAACCAAAAGAAATTTTGCCTATTGAATTCAATGGTGTTAAAACCATGAGTTATGGATATGCAGGTGGCAATTAAAAAGCTATTATCAGAGGACCTATGGTTAGTAGCATTGTTATTTAATTAGTACAACAAACTTAATGGCAAGACTTAGATTATTTAATTGTTGATATGCCTCCAGGAACAGGAGATATTCAAATTAGTTTATGTTAAGAATTAAATTTTAATGGAGCAGTAATTGTTACTACTCCTTAAAGATTAAGTTTTATAGATGTTGTTAAAGGAATAGAAATGTTTGATGTTCTTAAAGTACCTACTTTAAGTGTGGTTGAGAATATGGCTGAATATGTCTGTTCAAATTGCAATCATATTCATCGACCTTTTGGACCAGGTTATATGAATATGTTATAAAAACAATTTGGTATTGCAACAGCTCTTTCTATTCCATTATATGGAGATATTTCAAAATATTCCGATTTGGGTAGTCCTGTTGTTTTAACATTACCTGAAGATCACACTATTAATAATATATATAGATAATTAGCTAATAATGTTGTTAATGAATTAAATAGAACTGATTTGACTTAAACTCCAAATGTCAGATATGATACTGCAAAAAGAGTAATCATCATTAGAGATTCTAATGGTAAAGAAAAACCTATTAAATCTATTGAATTAAGATCTAAATGTAATTGTGCATTATGTGTTGATGAATTTACTGGAAGAAGATTAAATTAAGTAATATCTAATACATATATTTAGAATCAAAAACTTGATTAAGAGGTTTATCCATATAAGATTGAACCTAAAGGTAACTATGCTGTTGCCATTGTATGGTCTGATGGTCATCGATCCTCTATTTATCCTTATTAAAGATTATGGAGTGATGAAATTTATGAACATAAAGCATGATAATTATATATTAAATTAATAAATTATAAAGTTTATCATTTTATGTATTATTCTAAGGTTTCTTTTAATACATTTTGTTACTCTTAATTTAATTAATGAGCCTTCGCAAATCCTTTAATTACTTATTCTATATCATCTCCCTCTCTTATACAAATTCTTGCCTTTCTGTTTTTTGAAATTCTAATATCAACATTTAATAACATATTCTTGGAATTTAACACTTTTTTACTTAAATCAAAAGGTTCAGGAATTGTTTAATGAGGTCTATTTTGAATATTTGTTTATTCAGTACAATAGTAATTCTCCTTCTCTTATTTCATTTATCTTGCCTTATTCATCCTCTCTATTATAGCAGATTCTCCTCTTACAGGTTTAAATGAATATCTTTATTTATTTGTTAATTTTGGTTTAAAAGTACATTCCATTAATTCATCCTCTTCTCTTTATCTATTTAAATTATCTTTCAATTTTTGTTTATGGATCTTTATTGCCTCCGCATTTTAATATAATCTATTAAATGTATTTACAGTATCTTATCTTTTTGTTTAATTTGATGTTAATTAAGGCTTAAATAGGCACTCTGGATCATCTTATATATACGATTCTAACTATCTTTTTTTTTCTTGTAATACTTTAGAATGCTCATAAAGCACTTCAAATCTATTGATTGTATCTGAAAATTAAGTATCCTGTGCTTATCTTTATTTTGAATTTATTTAAATATTATTGCTTTGCAATGATTCTTTTTTTGATGAAGATTGTCCTCTAGAACCATTTGAAAATCTAACATTCAATAATTTAAATTTATTTGTCAATCTCAACATCAATTCTTCTAATTCTTCAAAATTTATAACCTAACTTGGGATATTCTAATCTTCTAATTCTACATTTATAACATCTGTCAATAAAATTATTGATTAACTTTGAGTTAATTATTTTTCCAATAATATCACTAGAATATTAAATACAAATCCAATAAATGCACTTTCCAAGTCTAATCCTAAAGTTAATAATTTCCATAAATCAATTGACACATGATCATTTTTTGCTGAAATTCCTAAATCAATCAATACATTGCAAAATCTTTCATAATCCAATTAATCATCTATTTAATGACGATTAAGAATAGTATTAATTTAAGTTTCTAATTTCTTTAATAAGATCTTTTATGAATTATAATCAATCTTTATTTTATTTGCTTTTTATTTTATTTCCTCATTCTTCTCCTCCTATTTTTGATTAATTCTTTGCTATTTTTCAATTGCTTTATTATATAATGAAGAAAAATGATCTTATTGCATCAAGCCATTGATTTCATAAGCATTTGAACTATCATAATTTCTCAAATATTAAGATTAATCTCCAGTTTCAATATTTTAATCATCAATCATGTTCGTTAATTTAATAAATATAAAAATTATTTCTTTTTGGTCTATAATATATAATTTGTTTGTACAAAAATACGGCAGATATACTTTAAAAATGTAATAGATTTAATTATAATTAATATATCATTTAGTTCCTTTTCTGCCTACCTGGGTAGAAAAAGCTTTTTATTTTAATTATGGATTTTCCACACTATTTTACAAACAATTCATACAAAAAAATCCTTACTGTGTTTAAATCTACGATTTTTATTACCAAATACATACAAAATTACAAAATTAATTTGAGCATTCAATTAATTTTAAATTGAACGCTGATTCTAATTTTTTTTGTATTTCAGAAATTAATTTTAAAGAATCTAATTAATTCTTCATTTCAAGATATTATTAACCTAAAGGTTATATTTACCTGCATAATTTATTGCTGATTTTTTTTTTGCATTGAGGGCATTTTGCTATTTATTTATTGTAAATTGCTTATTACAAGATTTCTTCTAAATTTTGTTCTTTTATCTAATGTTTACAACTATTTGTGAAGAAAATAGATTAAGACAATCTATTGTCTTAAATTCTTTAAGATTATGGAGAAATTTCTTTTGATTACTAAGTGTTCTGTATATTTTTTAAAATAAGATTTTCATTTTTTAATTTCCTGTTTTCTTCTTACAACTACTTAAAAATAAGTTCTAAACTTTGGTTTTTTTATTTTAATTACAAATTTTCAAGCTCTAGCTCTTTATAGACTTTTTATTGGCACCTAAATAATACTAATGATATACATGTTTTATCCATCTTTTATTTACTAGTATTGATTGATAGGGTATTTGTTTTGTTAATCTTAATTCATAATAGTTTATTAGAATTACTGGGAGTATTAAGGAATATTTGTTTTTAATAATTTAAGTTGTTCCTCATCATCTTTAGCTTATGAGAATTTTTGTTCATAATATTCAGAATAATTTTCTTTATTTTTAATTTAATTTTAGTAAACCTTATTTTATGATTGATTATTAATATTTTCATTATAGTATTCTGAAATGGGAATTTAAGTAGCCATAATTCTTTTTTCTTATTGAATATCAGAATGGCCTTTTTAATGTATTTTTATATGCTCCGATTTTGATTAGCAGTTCTATTAAAATATTCGATATCCAATGCTACGATTTTTTGTTCTTTTTATAATATCTACAATATATTAATTCATATCTCCCATAAATTAGATATTTTGTTCGAAATATAATTATATTTCACTTTCTGCTTATTGACTTTTTTGAATATGAATTATAAGGTCTAACACTGTTGAATTATCGTAGACTCTAAAAGATAATTATGATTAATTATCTCCTTTATCAAGATTTTTCAAAGTAATTAGAATAGCATCACAGCTTTTTGATCTTTAAATTTTAAGCATGTTTTTAGTTTAAATTCAAATTTATTAATAGGTTGTTAATTTCGATGTCACAAGATAAAAAAACTTAACTAAAATAATTTTTTTTAAATTCCCCAAACTAAATTTAAAATAGAGAACATTATTCAAATATAAATCCTATTTAAATAAAGGAATCGAAAAGAGGAAGTAGTTTTNTATTAACCTAAAGGTTATATTTACCTGCATAATTTATTGCTGATTTTTTTTTTGCATTGAGGGCATTTTGCTATTTATTTATTGTAAATTGCTTATTACAAGATTTCTTCTAAATTTTGTTCTTTTATCTAATGTTTACAACTATTTGTGAAGAAAATAGATTAAGACAATCTATTGTCTTAAATTCTTTAAGATTATGGAGAAATTTCTTTTGATTACTAAGTGTTCTGTATATTTTTTAAAATAAGATTTTCATTTTTTAATTTCCTGTTTTCTTCTTACAACTACTTAAAAATAAGTTCTAAACTTTGGTTTTTTTATTTTAATTACAAATTTTCAAGCTCTAGCTCTTTATAGACTTTTTATTGGCACCTAAATAATACTAATGATATACATGTTTTATCCATCTTTTATTTACTAGTATTGATTGATAGGGTATTTGTTTTGTTAATCTTAATTCATAATAGTTTATTAGAATTACTGGGAGTATTAAGGAATATTTGTTTTTAATAATTTAAGTTGTTCCTCATCATCTTTAGCTTATGAGAATTTTTGTTCATAATATTCAGAATAATTTTCTTTATTTTTAATTTAATTTTAGTAAACCTTATTTTATGATTGATTATTAATATTTTCATTATAGTATTCTGAAATGGGAATTTAAGTAGCCATAATTCTTTTTTCTTATTGAATATCAGAATGGCCTTTTTAATGTATTTTTATATGCTCCGATTTTGATTAGCAGTTCTATTAAAATATTCGATATCCAATGCTACGATTTTTTGTTCTTTTTATAATATCTACAATATATTAATTCATATCTCCCATAAATTAGATATTTTGTTCGAAATATAATTATATTTCACTTTCTGCTTATTGACTTTTTTGAATATGAATTATAAGGTCTAACACTGTTGAATTATCGTAGACTCTAAAAGATAATTATGATTAATTATCTCCTTTATCAAGATTTTTCAAAGTAATTAGAATAGCATCACAGCTTTTTGATCTTTAAATTTTAAGCATGTTTTTAGTTTAAATTCAAATTTATTAATAGGTTGTTAATTTCGATGTCACAAGATAAAAAAACTTAACTAAAATAATTTTTTTTAAATTCCCCAAACTAAATTTAAAATAGAGAACATTATTCAAATATAAATCCTATTTAAATAAAGGAATCGAAAAGAGGAAGTAGTTTTAATAAACCACATTTTGAAGTAATAAAAATTAATTAATAGAAATAGAATTGATAATAAATTTTTGATTATATTGTATTTCTATATATTTAGAATATTTTTAATAAAATCAGAATGTAGAGATTAAATTTTAGTGATTAAAAAAGTTTCTATTAAAATGTTATTAAATAAAGCTTTTGAAATGAATATTTGTAAGACTTGAGAAAAAAAGCCTTGAGAAAGATTATCGAAGGATAGAGAGGATATAAAATACTAAGTATTTAAGAAATAATGAAATAATCTATTTGAGTTAAAAACATTTTATATTATTAAGAAAAATATTCCATCTGAGTTTAAAAAGCAAGTTTAAAAAATGTTAAGGAGAATTCCATTATAGGTTTTTATTGAAGTTTATGGAAAAGCCTGAATTAATAATTATACTTGCACTATCATTAGATATTGATAAAATTATTTAAATTAACATGTCAGATGGTTTTATAAGAGCCTCAAAATCGATGTTACTCCAAAACGGTAGTAAATAAGATCTATGCTCTGTTGATGTGTCTTTAGATCCATTCCGATTATTAAAACCTTTTACAGGTGTTTAAACTTCTTTTCAAAAAATTCTGTTTTATTAGTCTACTGATTAACCTTGTTCACCCAATCCTTATTGTATTAATTTATTTTGGTAGCCTTTAGATATTTAATTTTCTAATGATGGATAAGAGATGTGCAATATTATGAATAGTCAAAATAAATGTCTATTGAATAATTCTTAAGATAGTAAATTGTGGTTACAAAAGCCCATAGATACTTAGTAATCTCAGATAAAGCAATCTGTTAATGTTTAACAATTATAAGTATCGCCTTTAGCCTCTTAACTTCTTCCTATTGAACCTGCGCAGTAGAAACATGTTTAATCTATAAAAGGAAAAAAGCACTTTTAAAAAGAACAGCTCAAATTCTTTAAAGAAGATTCTATGTAGAGTGAAGAAGTAGTCAACATTGAGAAAAGCAGTACCTCATAAAAAGTTAAAAAAAAGAATAATTTAAGAGGCAAGCGACATAAGCATACAAGTGATAGTTCTGAATCCTTTAGAATCAGTAGAAAGAAAAAGACATCTAAAGTTAATGATACTAAAAATATTACTAAAAACTACTCAAAAGCAATCATATCATACATTTTTAACAATCCAGAGTTAGTTTAAAAAATGATGTCCAAATAAAGATATGTTGATTTTGTTAATTTCTTAAAAAATAAAAAAAACCAAATGACTAATATCAAATAGCTTAGAGATTTATGGGTAGATGGAGGAAAAAATGCAGAGTTTAATAGAGTCTTTAGAATTATAAGGTAATTTAATTTTAATATCAAAGTTAATAATTTTTAAAAACTCAGGCTGTCTCTTATGTTTATAATTCTAGAATTTCAAATACACAATGGCATTTGAAATATAGATTTAATCTACTCAGAGCACTTAAGGAACCAGAAAATTTCAAATTTATTAAAGATATATGACTTAGAATTGATAATATTTTATTAAAAATTGTAAAAATATTCTAAATTTATAGATTTAATAAAGAAATTTTCAGAAGCATATTCTTAAATATAGTAAACTTAATAAATACAATTGTTAATTAATCAATAACTTTATTAAATCATCATAATATTTTCTTTTGAATAAAAAATTTCATATTTATTTTTTTTAATTTATTTAATATAATTATTATAAAATACTTAATCAAATATATATTTATAGAAATAACTTAAAGAATGAATTTTGAATTCCTTATATATAAAATTATAAAGTATTAAATTATTTATTTTTAACATTAAGAATTTAATCACAACTTTGATTTATAAACTAAACTAAAAATCTTTTAAAAAATCAAATCTTCAATAAATTTGTTCTGAGGAAAAGCAAAATAAACTAAACCCTTAATTAATTTTATGTAATTTCTCAATGAAAAAGGTTAGACCAAAAGAGTCGTTATATCTACAAAAACCATAACTTTATTGACAATATTTTTTAAGTTTTTTTCATCTAATTCATCTTTTGAATATCTTTTCAATACAAATTTAACTAAATTTCTTACTATTTACTTTTTTGGCATATTATAGAGGTTATAAAGCTAAAATATAAAAATAATTGATTGTGATAACTCTATAAAACTTTGAGGGTATGGGATCAATTTAATAATCTTTTTAAGTTATTTTAGAGAAGTAATTTCATCAAGAAATTAATGAGTAAAACTTTTATTTTTATAATCTATCCCTAAATTTTCGAATGTATTTTTTGGATTTTAGATTTTTTTTTGATGAATGATTTTAAAAAATACATTCATTTTTGCTAGAGTATTAATATCATCAGGTGTGAATGAACCAATTAATGGATAATCCAAATATCCTAAGTAGTTCGGTAATAATTCTCTAAATTGAGCACTACTAGCTTCTAACCAATAGAAGATTAAATCTGTGCAAACTCTAGAAGTTCTTAGATTAGGTTAAAATGGTATTGGGTCTGTAGGTATTTTATTAACCAACTTTTTAAGCATACCTTTTAGTAGTTTTTAATAATCATAGTCTGCACTTAAACTAGTTTGAAGATACATGATAAATTTTTGAAGTTCTCCTTATTAATATTGTGGTCTAAATATAATATATTAAGATGATTAACTCAATATTTAAAGCGGATTTATTATCCTTATTTTAGGCCAACCAATATGTAATAGTTGATCATCCTTTATTAATACCAATAAATGATCATATTCAATTTTTAATACTGATCTAGCAAGTGAATAAAGAAAACTATCAGTTTATGTTAATATAAAGTCTCCGACTTGTACTTTTGATTTAAATTCTTCATAAATTTCATATTGCATTTTTGTATATTTTTTATCCATCAATTAAATAAATATAATCTTTAAAAAACAATTATTAATAATTTATACATCAATACTTCAGTTTTATAGCTAATCTAAAATCTTGAAAACAATATTAATTTAGATTTGAAAATTTCTAATGTCGAACTAAAATCCACACACCATTCTTAGAAACTTAGTTATCATACCCATCGTACAAAAATACTCTTCCATTCTAAACTTTAATATGAGCATGTTTGCGAGATGAACAATCATTTGGATTTATCATTTATATTTATTAAAATGTATTGTCTTAGATTTTTTTAACAAAAAGAATTTGCATTCCTTCTTTTATAACAAAAGATTGAGAATTTATGATTATTTCATCTTATTATATTTAAATTATCTATTTATTGACTCCTGCAGGTAATCCAACCTAATATTTTTCTCCTCTTATTAATTCTCTTTAACTATCAACCTTTTCATAAATTCCATCATTTTATAAATTTACAACCATTAACATTATCATACTTTTAATATTAAGTTTTCTATAATAAATTCTTTAAATACGTAGGATAAATTAAACTCAGAATTTCATCTTTGTCATAAGTCCAACCTATATCTTTACACATTGACTAATCTAATTAATTAAGAATCGATTTTTTAAATACAACACCATTATTAATATCAAATTCTTATGTTGATCCAGAAATAATATTTCTCATAATCACCCTACATATTATAGATAAATACTTCTAAAATGTTTCTTTTGATATTTCACCCAAAATATCGATTGGAACAATTAATGTATTCTAGTAATCCATTTTTATATATAATATTAATTTCTAAATTTCTCATAAAGAAATAACTAAAACTATTTTAAGTCTCATTTTAACTTTTTATTCTAATTTATATATGAATTTTTCATTTTACAATCCAGTTAATTTACTTTCATATAACCAAAACAATGATTTGCAAAAAGATTTACAAATAAAGAAAATTATTAAAGAAATTAGTTTTAAAATAATAGACATTCTTATTCATTTTTTCTTTTTTAAAGATTTCTTGTACCATAATATATCAAAATATATATAGATATTTTGAAGTGAAAAATAATTTTAATATGTTAAAAATAATTAGAATATATGAATATGCAAAGCAATCCCTTTAACGCGTAATCAACTTCTTGATTAGAATTTAATCCTTAAATTAAAGTTAACTAAAATTATAAGTAATTTCAATAAATATTGATCACTTTAATCAAAACTTCTTTATATAAATAAATGATTAAGTTAATAAGAGAATTATTAAGAATATGAATAGAAATATAAATCAAAATATTTTCTTTAAGATCTGATCAACAACGTATCTCTATTTAATTTTATGTTGTCTTTCTATTTTCTGTTTTAGTTTCTCTTATAGTAATATTGAGAACAAAGAATAAATAGAGAAATATCAATATTGATTGTTTGAATAAAAACTAATTAAGTAAAATCTAGTTAAATATAACTTTTGAACTCAAATATTAGTAGTAAACTAATTAAGAATAAAAAAAATGTTACAATCTAATTACATTTGAAGATAGAATAAATGATTATTTTCTATAATTTTATTATTATTAATAATGGGTAATTTAATATAAAAAAATCAAATATAAGAAGAATAAGAGAGATTAAAAGTTTATTTAGAGTTAAATTCAACTAAGATATTATTAAACTAAAATATATCAGGTAAAGTTCACTTTAAAGTTCCACAATTTATGTTAGGCAATTTTGATTTAAACTTAAAGGTATATAAGTAATCCTAATAAGATTTATGGTATTGAAAATGCTTACTATCATTTCAAAGAAAGAGATAATAGTGTCTATAAGTATAATATTAAGGATCACTAGTTCTTTCATAAAACAATAAACTTGTTTAAAAATGCAATGTAACATATATTTATAACTATAGTATTAACGAACTTGATGAATATTGGTTTGTTGAGTTTGATTGGAATCCAGAAGTTTAAATACCATCTCTTGATTACTAAAATGGTTCTGATTTTAAATGTTCTCGAGAATATATCTTAGAAGCTGAATTGCTTTGTAAAAATTCTAAGAGAAAGACAATTCTTGAATAGTGTAGATAAAGAGTCTTATTTTATATTGACACTGATGAATTAAAAGAAGAAGGAAAAAAGAATAAACTTAAAAATTTTTAGGGTCAAGTTGATGAAGATAAAAATCAGAAAATAGAAGCAATAACTACCTATAAATGGTTAAGATAAAAAAAAGGAGTAATAATTCTATTCAAATTTAGTTAGTTTTTGCATCATTTGAGGCTGATAAATGCATATACTTTAATAATGATAATTTATTTGTTAAAGCTGATGTTGATAATACTTTTGGGCATTTATAGATTAAGTCAGCTAAAATATTATTTTATTTGGAATTTATAATAAAAGAAAAAATATTATAAGGAATGCCAAAAATATTATTATGTGAAGAGAATTTATAAAAAATAGATTAATTTGTTTATTAGGGATAAATGAATTTTACAATTACTAAACAGTTAAATTTGCCTTATTAATCAGTTTCTGAAAGAATTGGTTGTAGATATATAATAGTTTTATAATTGATTTTTGAATGTAAAAATATTCTTAATTAAAAGAGTAATGTTTAGGATCAGGAGTTGATAATGTTGAATTCATACTTCCATACATGAATTATTTTAGAGATAATAGTGACAATATTGAACCAGAATTAGAGAGCAAGACAGAAATAAAAAATATAGAAAGAAAAAATAAATTAATGAATGTAAAATAAGAATTAGTTTCTGAAAAGCGAACTAACTTAATTAAAGATTAAGAATTTTTAAATAATAAAGAAACAAGAGTTGCTCAATTAACTTAGGTTTTACATATTAAATGAATTGATGAAAATATTTCATATAAAATTGATGTCTAACTTAATTATATTATAATAGAAATAATTTATTAAATTATTAATTATGGAAAAGTTGAGTGTAGAAATTTTGAAACAAATAAAATCAAACACTTAAATTAGGTTTTAATAGGATGATAATTGTGTATTAATATCTATACATGGTCCTTATTAAATTGGATCATAAAAAGCCAATTAATGTATAAGAAAAATTTATTTAGAGGCTATTCTTGATATACAAATCAAATTTGAGTAAGACAAATCTTTAGAATAATAATTGAAATGCATTTTTGAATAAGCTCTAAATTTGCAAGAATATCCATAATAATAAATAAGGGTATCTTGCATAATTTAAATTAATACAATTAATGTATTTATCATTATTAATTTCTTTAGATTTTTTCTACTTTATGTAATGGAATCATGATAGCTTTATTACATTAAGGCATATTAATGAACAAATCCATATATAGTATCACAATTGGAAATACTCGTTTAGTATTTTAATAAATAACAAATGATTTATTGTTTATAGATAATAAAAAAGCATAATCTATGGATTAAACAATGAATTAAATTAAAGAAGGATTAAATAAATCTCAAAATTTTGAGTAATGGCTTCGTAGTTATTTTTATGAATATTATGTAAATAATAATTTGTTATGATACAAATAAATATTAGCAAAATTTGGCTTCAAATAATTTCAATAAAATATTCCTTATGCAAAATATTAAAATTTATCATACCTAAAATATTATAAATATAAATACCATCTAGCTCTCCAATTATCTAATGATTTATTAATCAATTCTTAAACATAAACATATAATTCAGCATCAGATGCTACCCTTGGATTAAATCTATTTTCTAATTCTTTTAAAGCAACTTCTCCTTTTTAAAAACAAGGTAGTGTTGTACCATGACCAGTAAACATCATATCTACCAATAATAATATTTCATTTTAATGTTTTTAACAAGCTTTAAATCCTCTAATAATTAAAATATAATAAACTTATAAAATAGCTTTCTAAAATGATCTTAAAATAATGTTCCTTTCACACCTCCTAATACTTTTATATAATCTGATAATAATTTAAATGGTACTTTTCCTTCAAATTCCATTCCTTTACCAGGTGCTATTGATAAAAAAAATCCAAAATCAATATGTATCAAATGACCTTCATCATCTAATAAAATATTTCCATTATGTCTATCTTTAACCTATAAAAAATAACAAACTAAACAATATGCTACAAGTGATTAAACATAATTTTGTAATGCTTATTCAATATTGTTTCTAAAAAATGATCTAAAAAAATCAGAAAAATCACTAAATTAAGTAAATTTCTTTTGAAGATTCTTTTATAAACTATCAATAGTTGTTGCATTTTTGACCATTTCAATTATTCCACAATCAGGTCCTAATGATAATACTTCATAATATCTTAATTATAATGGTAATCCCTCTTTTTTAAATATTTAATCAAATTAACAAATTAGTTATAAAGCAAATTGTTCTTACTTTAAATTATCTCCTGTTTTAATAATTAAATGAACTAATTTCCAAGATTTTAAAGTTTAAAAAGGACTTTACATTTTAATTCTATTTTATTAAGCTAAAGAATTTTCACCAAATATAGCTTATTTAATTTCTAAATATTGTTCTTCAGTTAATACTAATCCTTTTCCATCTTACAAATAACTTACTCTACTATTAAATGAACTTATTTCTAGTTTACTCTATTCTAATTATTAGGATTTTTGTAAAATTTTATTTTATTCATTAGATTCTTCATTTGATTAATTATCAGTTTAATTAGAAATTTATTGATTTTAGTTAATAGACTATTAATCTATCATTTCATTAGTATCGTTAATTTAATAGGAATCTTAATAAATGTTATTAGTCTGTCGGTTATTATAAAATAACCCTATTCCATCTGATTCTTATTCGTTAGTTTAATAATTAAATTAATTGAATTTAATACTTTTGAATTCATTATTAAATGCATTTTGAGCTTCTGCAGAAGAGAAGGTTCTATTAACCTAAGAGTTTTATTCTTATTGAATTATTATTTAACTTTGATAATTTCCATTATTTTTTATCATCTAATAAAATGAGATCATAATTTACATTAGTTTTTATAGCTTAGGACATTTATTTATCTAAAAATTCTTATTCATTATAATTCACTTCAATTTCAGGTCTGTATATTTCAAGTGTTAAACTATATGGACTTCTCATTTTTGTCGAAAATACTCGACTTTCTTTAGATACTATATTTAAAACAGCATAATTTCTAATTGAATTCTTAACAAATGGTACATAAACAGCAGCAGGCAAATTAGCATTCATTTTATTTAATAAACTCTATAAATATAAAGTCTTTGAATTAGATTTAGACAATTCATTGCAAATTTCAGTTATATCATTCCAGAAATTTATATTGGATTAGAATGCCGCATCAATAGATTCAAAGTCTTAGCCATTTTAAAATATAGATCTATAATCTTCTAATTGAATATCTTCATAATTTCTTAATAAATATTAAGAAGGACTTTTATTAGATATTTCTTTTTCCCATTCACTTGTTCCATAAAGTTATACTATTTCATTTTATTTAAATGATTTTACTCTTATAGATCCTTGATAAACCTCTTGTCTAATTTTTTTACTAGGTAAAGAATATATGGATTTTTATAGAGAAGAACTTTTTAAAGAATCTTCAAGATGAAGCTTTAAGAATTATGTTGCTATTAATAAATTGCCTTAATAATTTTCTGACATTTTTTCTTCAAATTCTTAAACAAACTTTTAAACTATCTTAAGTTCAACTTTATTATTATGAGCAACAATCTATGATAAACTTTTTAATTGGAAGTAAACCAGATGAGCAAAAAAAAAGTCTATTTGCGAAGCTTTATTAATGAATGAGATCAATCTTTCATCTGAAAGTTATTAATGAAACACTAAGAAATTTATTAGTTATGGGATAAAATATTCCAAATCATTTCTTATAAGATTAGATTCAAAGTTTGGATTGATACGGCATCTTTAAAGCATTTCAATAGCTTTCCCTTTGTTCTCAGATATATATAATCTAATCATCACTTCTAAAATGACATCATCTGAAATCTAAAGAAATGTAAAACTAATACATCCAAACTATTATCCTTATATTTTTTTAGAATTTTTCCAGATTTCTTAAAAGTCTTTGGAAATTCTCCCTTTTGTTTCTTCCCAAAACATAAACAACCTGAATTTTTATTTTGATCACTTTTTTGCATAAATAGTTAAATAAAAATAGAAATTATTTTATTATATTTGAATCAAATGAATTTTGATAACAACAAACAAACAATAGTATTTATTCAAGATGACATCATCATAATTATAAATAAATTTAATTTATGGATTGCTTAATTTAGATAGTGTTCTTTAGTTTTGAAAATAAAATGTAAGAGAAACTTGATTAATTATCGATTAATGAATTTCATTTTAATCTACATAAAATATATAAAATAAAGATTAATTATATATAATGAATAAAAGGTATTAAAGAAATATGAAGTAAAATCTTATTATTAAAATTGAAATTTTAGAGAATTATAAAAGAGTAGGTTTAAAACAAGATTTTAAAATGTTATTTTCGATAAGTGAATGAATAAATAAAATAAAATATAGAAAATATGAAGTTAAAATAATAAATTAATTATTTAACAGTCATATGGGTTAAGCAAATTGTGCATGTGTAAAGACAGTTAATTTTGACCATAATCAAATCGAAAGTGATAAGAAATTAAAAGTGAGTAGAAAAGCAAATTCTATGGAAGATGAAGAGTTAAAATTATTAAGATGCATAATAAAAATATAAGCATTATTGAGAGGATGGATAATAAGAAAGAAATATCATTATGTTTAAATTTAATTATACAATTCTAAAGTGAACAATATTTTAAAATAGTTTACTTTAACTCATTTATCAAAATTTAGCAAAGTATAATATAGTAAAAGCAATTAATAAATAGATGGCACCATTTCCTTTTTCAGAATATAGATATTTAGATAATGAAAGTGAGACATATGAAAATAGAT
>CAJJDN010000016.1:433996-445858 GCA_905182985.1 Paramecium sonneborni | reverse complement strand
GAAAGTTATTAATGAAACACTAAGAAATTTATTAGTTATGGGATAAAATATTCCAAATCATTTCTTATAAGATTAGATTCAAAGTTTGGATTGATACGGCATCTTTAAAGCATTTCAATAGCTTTCCCTTTGTTCTCAGATATATATAATCTAATCATCACTTCTAAAATGACATCATCTGAAATCTAAAGAAATGTAAAACTAATACATCCAAACTATTATCCTTATATTTTTTTAGAATTTTTCCAGATTTCTTAAAAGTCTTTGGAAATTCTCCCTTTTGTTTCTTCCCAAAACATAAACAACCTGAATTTTTATTTTGATCACTTTTTTGCATAAATAGTTAAATAAAAATAGAAATTATTTTATTATATTTGAATCAAATGAATTTTGATAACAACAAACAAACAATAGTATTTATTCAAGATGACATCATCATAATTATAAATAAATTTAATTTATGGATTGCTTAATTTAGATAGTGTTCTTTAGTTTTGAAAATAAAATGTAAGAGAAACTTGATTAATTATCGATTAATGAATTTCATTTTAATCTACATAAAATATATAAAATAAAGATTAATTATATATAATGAATAAAAGGTATTAAAGAAATATGAAGTAAAATCTTATTATTAAAATTGAAATTTTAGAGAATTATAAAAGAGTAGGTTTAAAACAAGATTTTAAAATGTTATTTTCGATAAGTGAATGAATAAATAAAATAAAATATAGAAAATATGAAGTTAAAATAATAAATTAATTATTTAACAGTCATATGGGTTAAGCAAATTGTGCATGTGTAAAGACAGTTAATTTTGACCATAATCAAATCGAAAGTGATAAGAAATTAAAAGTGAGTAGAAAAGCAAATTCTATGGAAGATGAAGAGTTAAAATTATTAAGATGCATAATAAAAATATAAGCATTATTGAGAGGATGGATAATAAGAAAGAAATATCATTATGTTTAAATTTAATTATACAATTCTAAAGTGAACAATATTTTAAAATAGTTTACTTTAACTCATTTATCAAAATTTAGCAAAGTATAATATAGTAAAAGCAATTAATAAATAGATGGCACCATTTCCTTTTTCAGAATATAGATATTTAGATAATGAAAGTGAGACATATGAAAATAGATTTTTTAGAAATGCTGTTTTATTAGATAATGGAGCAATTTATATAGGAGAATGGTCAGGTAATAAGAAATTTGGAAAAGGTATATAAATATGGAAAGATGGATCAATATATGAAGGTTTTTGGATTCAAGATATGGCAAATGGAAAAGGAAGATTGTATCATGCTAATGGAGATATATATGATGGAGTAAAATTAAATAATAATAATTAGGATTGGGAAGATCATAAATCAAAGGGTTATGGAATTTATATTCATTCTGATGGAGCAAGATATGAAGGTAATTGGAATAATGATTAATAAAATGGATTTGGAATAGAAATATGGCCAGATGGAGCAAAACATGAAGGAGAATATTAGAATGGAGTAAAACATGGAAAAGGAAAGTTTGGTAATCATTTTTAAATAAAGATTTTAGTTTGGGCAGATAAAGCATCTTATTGTGGTTAATTTTTAAATAATTAAATTAATGGGATTGGTCGTTATTGTTGGCCAGATGGTAGAAAATATTGTGGAGAATGGTTAAATAATAAAATGCATGGAATAGGTTTATTTTAATGGAGTGATGGAAGAGTTTATATAGGTGAATATGCAGATGATTAAAAACATGGATAAGGAATTTTTGAATGGTAATTGTAATTATTATTTAAGGCCTGATGGTAAAAAATATATTGGATATTGGTCTGAAGGTAAATAAAATGGAAAAGGAATCTTTATTGCTGGTTAATAAAGAAAATAAGGAGAATGGAAAAATGGTAATAGAGAAAGATGGATTATTTTTGATTCAGATAATGAATTAGATTTAATTGAAAAAAAAATGATTCTACATAAAGTTTAATATTCTTAAATCACTGATACATAACTTTTAGATAAATCAAAAAAGGCTCTACCATTACCAAATAATTCTTTAATTAAAGGAGAGAAATTTAAACCTCTACAAAATCATAATTCTTGATTCATAATAATAAATTCATATTCTTATATATTTATCATCATTTTTATTATACTAATCATTAACAAAAATAAATATTTCACATATTATTGTAATTTGTCGCATTTTCAATAAATTATATTTAGATAGATTATTTTTTTTTGAATTTTACAGAAAATAAAAAAAAATAACAAATTTTATTTAAAAAAAAATCTAAGAATATGAATTTGTTTTAAAATAATTACTTAGAAAAAGAGCATTATGATTTAATTTAAAAACAAAAATGAAAACATATATTAGTTGAATTTAACTCTAAATATTTATATTTTCATTTTTATGCAAATTAAGAGAACTCTTATTTCATTTATTGCTCTTTGAGTTTTTGTTCTTAAAAGATTTTTTCTTTTAAATCTCCATTTTATTCTTTTGCTAATCTTACTTATTCTTCTGCTATTCTTCTAGCTTCCTAGTCTTTTTTTCTAAATATAAAAATTCAAATTTACAATTTTTCTGGATCAGATTCATATTATCCTATTTCTTACATCAATGTTGTAAAAACATCTCTTAATTTTTTGAACATGTCTTTCTTAATTAAGTCTTTGCATTTATCAGAAATTGCTGTTTTTGTATTGCAGCTTATATGAATTATTTCAAAATCGTTATCTAAAGAATTTAAGTCTTTTATTTTATATGTTCCTTCTGCTTCATGATCCTTATTTACACCTAATTTTAGAATTATTTAAATACCATGCCATTCTACTTCAATATCAAAATCGTAAATCAAAACTTGTTTTCCTTTTCTTATGTTAACTTAAGCCTTACAATATTAAATAATTTTACATCTCCAGTAATAGACTTCACTTCTTAATTCAATAATGTTATATCTCCAGATTCAACTTTGGTTGATTTGATCTTAGATTCAATCAATTATTTAGAAATTGGAGTGTAATTTTTCTCTTCCCAATGCCAACTATTTGGATTCCAAATTGATCCTGCTCCTTATTGTTTAGCCATTTGTTATTTTTTTAATTCAACTAATAATATTTGCTGGTTTCATTATTAATGTCATTAAAATCTAGAACTTTCGGTGATTAGAATTATTATAAAACATTTCTATTTTTTTATATTAACAATACTTTCCTTAAGAATTTTAAATTATCTTCAAACATTTTTTAATCCATTTAGATTACAATCATTATGATTATACTTGATTTAAAGATTAGTTTATCTTATAAACTCAATTCAAATTTTATTTAATTATATACACTACATTGTTTTTCTTATAACTTATCTCAAATTGATCTTAAAATATAAATATTCTCATTCTAAAATAACTATTGAATTGAAATCTAGATATTAAAATTTATTGTTTCCCTTCAATAATAATACCTAATAAAAAGCTATAATTTTAAAGTGAAACGGATAAACTCAATAAAAATTTTTGAATCTATTAAATCTAAATTAAAAGTTAGATAATTAGATTAATATCTAACACATCATTATTATAAATGAAATATATAAGCGATTAAAAAACTTGGCTAATTCGAGTTTATCAAACTTAATGCTCATTATAATAAAAATTGAATTATTTATTATAAATTATATTGAATAATTTATGATAAATTTTATTTTTGTTGGATTTTTTTCATAATAAAATCAAAATACTTTTAAATAATAAAGTCTTGTAAAAATAAAATAACTCGATAATGGTAGTTATCAATTAACTCTAAATTTATATAAGCTTTCATTTAAAAATATTACTGAAAGTTTCTGAGTTGATTCTTTTTTATACATGTAATATATGTTTGGACTTGAAATGTATTTTGAATTAAGAATAATGCAATTAAAAGGGTTATCTTTAAATCCTAAATATAATATATAAAATAGTTATGGAAGACATTTTAATGTCATAGCGAATGGGACCATCTGCACTGACTTAATAATTAACCTCTAAGTAAGAGTCTCAGAGTAACTTAATGCTAGAGGAGGATTATTAAATAGAAAGCCAAAGAGATATGATAGAAAATAAAAGTATAGATATGAACATGTCGAGATTTGAAAGTAAAGTAACAAAATGAACAATATATAGACTGAATTTAAGAAGCATGCATTATTTTTAACAAATAGAGCACTTAGAACAATTTAAACATAGAAATAATCTCATTTTGTATAAAGCTTCAAATTATAATTACATGTTCATCGATTCATAAATAATTTATTTACAAATTCATATATTCTGAGAAATACTCAGAAATAGAAAATTAAGGATAAGCTACTTGAAAAACAATTTATTTCATAGTAAAAAAAGAAAGGTATTTTAAATATTTATTATCGAGATTATGAAAATAAATCAGTTATTCCAATATTCTTACCATCTACAAATTCAATAATGATTTGGGATATTATTGGATTTATTTGTAATTTAATGATGCTTTGGCTTACTCCATTTCTAGGAGCCTTTAATAATTATTATAATGAATCCATATCTATAATGCAATCAATAATTTTGATATAATTAATTTTTGATTTTTTAGCATAATTTAATAGAGGAATATTTGTATCTGCAGTTTTAATAAGAAATAGGAAAAAGATTATAAAATAATACTTAAAATCAAATGCTTTATCAGATTTCTTAAGATTAGTAATTTGGGCTGATCTTAAATATTAGTTGTTGTTTACATTTTGCTTTGAAATAATAATAGTCTTATAAATAACATTAATATATTAAAAGTTGATGAGATATTTATAAGAATATTATTATTAATATATTTATTCAAAAGGAGGATAAAACTTTATTTTAGATTTAGTGTAATTAATAATTCAAATTTATTTTTTTGCTCATATTATTGCTTGTGTATGGCATTATGTTGGAGAGAGCACATATTATTTAGAGAATTCTTGGATATTAGAAAATTAATTAAATGAAGAAACAGTTTGGCATAGATATAATTCTGCTTTTTATTGGGCAACTATGACAATGACAACTGTAGGTTATGGAGATTTTTCTGCTAAAAATTAAGTTGAAATGATTGTGTCATCACTAATAATGTTTTTTTCTAGTTATGCTTTTGCTTATACAATGAGTTCAATAGGAATAATTCTTAAAAATGTTTATGATACTAAACAAACTTATAAGTATGATTAAAAGTATAATTAGAAAGAACTTAATTTAAATGATTTAATATATGAGTAAAAATTAAGTTGATGAATCTACTTAAGGAAGAATAAGAAATTATTTAAGGTTTTAATAAGCATAAGAGAAAAAAGAAAATTAAGATGATATAACCAACATCATTAATTAATTGCCTAAGAATTTGCAATAAGAATTAAATACAGATATTTAATCTAGAGTAATCAAAAAAATGAATTTAATTATTAATCATTTTTCTAAATTTACACAGTAATAGGTTGCCAAAAATCTAGAATTAATTTAATTTATTCCTGGTGATATAATCTTTAAATAAGGAGATTAACATGAAGATAATTTGTAATATTATTAATTTTAATTTAGATATTTTTTATATAATGGAGATGTCATTTTAACTGAAACTTAAACTGAGTAAAAACTTAGATCTGTGAAAGATTTTTAATATTTAGGGTATTATACTTTTTTTACAGGTTTCCCTCCAAAAGAAACTGCAATTTGTTAAAGCCCAAGTGAATTATATAAAATTAGTAGAAAGAAATTTCTTGATATTGTTCGTTAAAACTAAAAAGATTTTGAAATTTTCCATCATATGAAAGAAAAATTGATTTTTTAAACAAATTATGTTCTTTTTGATCATAAGTGTAACTTTTGCAATAGGTACATACATTAAGAAATTGATTGTCCTTTAATTTAATACAAACCTGATTTAGAAGCAATTTTAAAAAAAGAGAATTTTAATTAAATTCTTAATTTACGAAGATAAGTTATTAGAATAAAAAGAAAATATCATTCATTAGCTTAACATTAACCTATTGAGTAATAACTCAAAATATTTCAATAAGATAATTAATTGTGTGATGAAACAGATTCTGAATAAGAAGGAAAATTTGGAAAACAAAAATCTTATATTTCAGAATAATAAAGAACTTCATCTTAATTTATATAAACAGAAGAGGATGGACATGTTGAAAATACTCCACCAAGATAACATCAAAAAAGAGCAACATAACATATAGGCCCATTAAAATTATAAAAAAGTATTTTTAATTATATATTTAGTGTCATCTTTTTCGAAAATGAAACTTGGATAAGTTGAATAAAAATCATCTTTAAGAAGAATGCTTATATAAAATGACGAATAGTTTGCAATAAAAAACTATAGTATGATAGAGGAAGTATAATAATAATTATAAAAATAATTTAAATCCTCTTTTAATTTGGATAAAATATGTAATACCTTTAGAAATTATATGCCTTAATATACATTTGAGTCATAAATAAAAGAATTACAAAAATATTAAAAGAAAAAATAAAAGAGATTTTGGAAATAAGACGAAAAACTTGGAAAATATACTTTTTCTAATAATGTAAAAGTTTTGACACTAAAGATCCTCAATTAAGGCAAAAAAATAATCAATAATCTTAATTAGATTTGATTTATAATGATAATTATGATTGATATTTAATTAGAATTGTATTCAACATAATCTAAAATATTTAATTTTTAAAGTTATATTTCTTCTACAATAATATTGCATAGAAAGTGTTGATTTGAATTTTAATAATAATAATGTTGATATTAAAATTGAATTCAATAAAAAGATAAATAAAAATGGAATAAAAGGGAGAGTAGTATTCCTAAAATAAAAAGAGTAATAAAAATTAACAAAAATGCATTCTCTTAATTAGTAATTTAGTGAAAATTATTTTTTATTATCTTTATTTACATCAATGAATTAGTTGTCTTAGTAATTTAGTCTTGATAAGACAGAATAAAATTTTTGTGGTCCAAAAGTAAGATTGGATGAAAATAGACTAATGAATGATTAGAAGCAATCTTCGCATGACTTATTTAAAAGTTCATTGTTTCATATATCAAATGATTATATAGAAGTGGCTTAGACACCAAATCCTTAATTATAGTCAATTAAAAATAGCAGAGCAGCACGTAGAATGGTAAGAATATTATGATTAATAATAGCTTACTCGAAGAAACAAATAGGAAGTAAGTTTGAAATTAGTTGATAATTAAGTGTTTAAAACATTGGCAAAAGAGAGACTAGTTAAACAGTTTAAGCGTAATTTATTTTTACGTTCTTATATAATGTGTAAAGAATACAAAGATGTAATTCAAAACCATTTTAAATATGAATAAAATAGTTCAAAAAGAGTGGAATGTATTTTAATTTGATAATGAATAGTTAATTCATAAAACTAAGATAAATAAATATATCTAATACCTGGGAGTAAAATGACTTTGATATTAGATGTTTTATCCTTATTAATAAAGATATTATGTCTTTGGATATCTCCTTTGATAGTATCTTTTAGACCTGCAAATAATATATTTACATGGTTCTAGTTGGGAATAATATTTCAAATATTAGTTGAAATAATTATATAGACTAATAGGCCAATAAATATTTCTGGTGAGACTATAACTAATTAAAAGAAGATAGTAACGAATTATTTAACTAATTATTTATTTGAAGATATAATAGATATTAGTTGTTGGATAATTTAATATTTAGATATTAATAATATATCTAATAGTGTTGCTTGTGGATTTATAATATTAGTTTCATTTAAAAAAATGTTAAAAAACTATTCAAATTGTAATGAGACAATGTTTTTAAAAGGAAGTTTTAATTATGCATTAGAGATATTTACATTAATAATTACAATTCTTTCATTTGCACATGTAATGGCTTGTATACTTCATTATGTTGGTTAATTGACAGTGAGTACAGGTTAATCATGGTTATTAAAGTATTCTATAGATGAAGCTACAATTTGGGTATAATATAATTATTCAATTTATTGGGCAATTATGACTATGGTTACAGTAGGTTATGGAGACATAACTGCAACAAACCAATATGAAATGTTATTTATTAATTGTATGATGTTATTAAGTAGTGGAATGTTTGCATATTCTATGAATAGTATAGGAATGATTTTGAAAAATTACTATGACATTTAACAGAAATATAAGTATGAAAAACATTTATCTATAGAAGAAGTTTAATACAAATTAATAATTACATGAAGAAAGGATAATTAAATTAGACTATTTAAAATAGAGTAAGAAATTATGTAAAACATTATATACAATCAGAATTTAATGAAAATTATAGTGAAGTTAAAGAAATCATTAGTCATCTTCCTGTTAAGTTAAGATAAGAATTAACTATGGGTATTCAAATGAACATTATGTAAAATATTTCAGTTCTTACTCATAACTTCTCTTAACAAATTTTAAAATAATTATCATAAAAAATAGAATAAGTAAAATATATTCCAGATGAAGTTATTTATAATAATGGTGATTTAGAAGATTAGTATTTGTAAATCTATTTATATAATATTTAGATATTATTTACAAGAGGGTCAGGTACTCTTATGTGAAGAGAGGAGTAATAAAGTTTTATAAATAATTAAATTAAATGAGACATTTGGAGAACATTAGTTTTTTACTGGATTCCCAACCAAAACCTAAGCTATAAGTTATGGGCACTCAACATTATACAGAATTCATAGAAATTCTTTGATGAAATTATTTAATAGTGTAACCCACAAGGATTTCCAAAGATTTCATAATATTAAAGATAACATTATATACCTGAATAATTACTAAGTCATTTTAAAAAAATGCAACATCTGCAATTTGTACAATCATACAAATATTGAATGTCCATTAATTTCATATTAGCCAGATCGATTTAGAGTAGTGATGCAACCAGATAAATATATATAGTAAGATATGAAGAGAAATAAATTTACAAGGGCTGGTGATAAAATCAATTCTTTAGCAGTGAATAGTAAAGTGGTTGAATCAATTTAAGAATTTACTTAAACTTAATCTATGACTAATTTTCATGATATTGAAGATATAAATTAACAATTTAATACAAAAATGTATGGTGGTCATATTTAGTAAAATACATAAGGAATTAGTAGTAAATTAATGATAGATATTAAATAACAAAGTAAAGATTTTTTTAATTTTGAAAAATAAGGTTCTGATTAATTAGTTGAAAACATTTAAAGACCCCCTAGGATATCTATTTCTGGTTTACAAAGTTTAATAAAAAAGAATCTAGTATAGAATGGAATAAAAAAAGAATTAAATAAATAATAATCTAAATAATCATTTAATAAATCTCAATCCTTAAGAAAATAATAATCTAATGTAAGATGTTCTTCAAAACATTTAACAAAAGATGAATTAGAACAACAAGTAAGTGATTTTAATTAGCTTGAGTATATTTAATCTCACCCTTAATAGATAAATTTTTCAGTTGATAATTTTTACAATTTTTAAGGATATATGCAAAATAATAATTTATTGTAAGTTATAAAAAAGTATGATAAAAATAAAATGAAAAGTTCTAGATTATGGAACCCTTATAAAAATTCAAAAAATTCATATGGAGGCATTTTTGGATCAATGGAATAATCGATTGTAATGAATAAATGAATAATAATTAAAATGTTATTTATATTATTCATAATATAATAAGTAAATACTTAAAAATGTGAGACAATTGAATATTATTATAATTCATTATCATAAAAATGTGAGATATGTCCAACAGGAGCAGGTTTAATAAATAATTAAGTAAATACGCATTTGTATTATTTTTATTAGTATATTTGTGATTCAACAATAAGGGAGAACCTAAAATTAAGTTTGTCCAGCAGAAACTAATTTATGTATAGCTGATACAGGATCTTGGTAAAGTTCAGCTTATTCATGTTCTGGACATGCAATTACACTTCCAACTAATATTTGCTAATTATGTCCTAACAATTTAATTAATGTATAAGGAAAATGTTCATGTTCAGGATCTACAACATCTATGATAATTATTGTGGTACTTAATATTTGAATGTGTTTTAAGATGATACATCTAAATAACATTAATAATATATTTTCAAATTTATAATATATTTATCAACTGAATTGCTTAAATTATTGGACCAAAAGCATATTATGGTTGTATTATTTATAATGATATGGTCTCATGTTAATAATTGGCAAATTTATTCATTTTAAAACGATCAACTTTAAGCACAGAAAGGGATTACAATTACAGTTTTAACATCATAAAATAAAAAAAATATGCCAAAAATTATTCATGAAGTTTCAACAACTGTTACATCAGTAACTTTAATTGAAGATACTGCTATATAAATGTAAGTCAATTTTAAAGAAGACAGAACTAGTAGTCTAAATTAAATTCAATTTTATGTTATTGAATACTATATAAATGGAAGTCTTAGTGGATTAAAACCTCTTCAAAATCAATTCTAATTATGCAGTTCTAATTTTGCAGATACTGATTTAGCTTCTCATTTTGGAGTTACAAATAAGAATTAGTATAATTATATATTATATTAAGTTTTGATCTAGATTTTACTAAGTATTTAGAAGCCATTAATAGAAAGCGTTTTATTCAGTTTGGATAAAGATATTGATGGAAATTTCATTTAAATTCCAATTAAAATTAGTGGTTATGATGGAAATTGAAAAATAGAAACTGATTAATGTTATACAAATACTAAATTTTTGTTGAGATTTTTTATGGTTGATAATTTGAAAAGTCCATCAGAAATTATTTATGCAGAATCTATCTAATTGATTAGTTATTTATCTTCAAAAGAAGAGGATAAAACATTTCTACTTTATATTTATGTAATTTACAGTGAACCTTTAACAATCACAAAATTTAAACTTAAAAATATTATCCTTTTTAATATGGTCACTATTACTATTAAGCTAAAATAAGTTTCTATACTGTTGCTTCTGCACTTTTGATTGTTTCACATGTAAAATCATTTTATATTAAACTGGAAACTTGGGCAGAAGCATCTTTTATTATTTGGCTATTTTCACAGGATATTTGTTTTGTTTTTTTAAATTCCAACAAACTCGATATATATTGATGCCTCCACTTTCAGACTATGATAATAATTATAGATCATTTGAAATATTATTTTTATGATGTTTGCATGTAGATTGATATCAATGTTCAATTTAATTTTGAGATAAGCTGATGTTCAAGTGTTCTTTATAGATTGGGAAATATCTGTAGTATTGAGACAAAGAGAATTAACAGACAAATTAGATAATAATGTATTAAAAATGGTGGAATCAGCATAATCAAAATAGAGTGTGGAGAATGATTTTAATAGCAAATGAATTCAATGAATTATAAATATATAGAATAGTAAGTGTTGAATTGACTTTATAATTTGTGGAATTCTTTTTGGAAGGATTGAAATGGATAGAAATTTAGATCAAGAATAACCAAATTTAACATTGGAAAAAATAATCCCAAGAATTACGTTATCTAATATGTTTTATGTGCATTTTCTCTATATGATAATTGGTTTAGCTTAAATTAGAATAAAATAATAAAATATATCTAGTTAGATAAAAACTGTTTGATATATGGTTTCCCATATTGATTGAAGATTGTGTTGATTTATGTGCAATATCTAATCTATCAATATTAATATTGGATAATGTCTTACATGGATATAATATTCATGGAGAGAATCCAGTTGGTTATGCTGAAGGTTAGCAAATTGCTTACATTATGAAGCATTAGGTAAAGGAAGAAAGAGAGGATTTAT